>JXSR01S009068.1:23422-34941 GCA_000969725.1 Ophiothrix spiculata
TGATGAAAGCATAACACCAAAGTCTCCTGGAATATAACAGAACAGACAAACAAAGAAAACAAATGCAAATTTGTGAATCAATTTCATTCGCAACAGAAAAATCATATTTGCACATTTGAAAAAAAAATGTTTGAAATGAAGTTATATGCCAGAATAATTGTTACAATAGTCACCCTACAAAAAGATGTGATAAGGGTTTGAAGTGAATGTCAGAAATCATTTTTCGATACAGTTTGCTTATCCGTACATTCGTGTTGCCAAAGTTTCTTTTATAATAGCATGAAATAAATGAGTGGAATTGGCAGTTTTGGGAAAATGTATTTGGGAAATGCTCTTATGTTTCGCCCTTCGTGAGGTTGTGTACGTATTGTACTTGTATATCTTCAGTATTCTATAGTTTTTTGATTCAATTATGCAACGCATGTGCATTTATTATCGAATTATAGACGATTAAATTAAATCAAAGTGTCTGATAAAGTTTGCTCTAGAATGGAATGGAATTGGGAAAACTTTTGAATTGTCAGAATTTGCGATAAGAGGGAATTCTAATGCTAGTATTATGCTACCCAACTAATTTTCAAGTACATTGGAGTAACACTAACACCATCAAACGACTCCACCAGCGAAATCAAAAGCAGATTATTTTTGGCATCAACAGCACTAGGGAAATTTCAGAGAGTCTGGGGTGATAAAGACATCTCACTCTCCACCAAATTACGGCTTGTTAATACACTTGTCAACACAGTACTTCTGTATGGCTCTGAAATCTGGACCATCAACAAGAATGACATGAAGAAGTTTGAAGCAATTGAGATGCGATGTTCCAGAAATATCCTTAACATCAGCTGGAAGGATAAGATTCGGAATGAAGAAGTTCTGTCAAGAATCTCCTCCTGCCACTTTCAACCAAAAAGGATCCTAGCTCGTATCACTGTCTCGCAACTGACATGGTTTGGTCACTTGTGTAGAATGAACAACATCCGCCTACCCAAACGCATTCTGTCACTGGCACAAACAGATAGGGAAGACCAAGGAAGAGATGGGAAAATGACATCATTGTTAGTACCACCTTCCACAAGGTATATTTGGAAGCGCAAGATAGGAAAAGATGGTCTAAATTTGTTCGAGGAGCCAACGTGTGGAACATGGTGCATAGATAGATAGATAGGTAACTAATTTGTTGATTATCAGGAGCCTTAGTAGCAAGATTGACGGGCCACACCCTACAATGATGGCTTTCGATACGGAAGATATCAGACTCAAATGTTTTCTACAGAAAGTGCGAAAAAAAAACATATCCTCTTTTTGTAAGGATATTATGCGATACTTGATATCCAAGTGGCGTGGGTAGAATCCAAAAAAAGAATATTATTAAGCTTAAAGCTTATAAAAACCGCAAGCTTCCTGTTTTTTTATGTCACCATAATAAAAAATAGCGCATGTTAAAGCTCTGTTAATTGCAATTTCTTAGTCAAAGGGTTGATACAAGGTAGCAAATATACTGATCTGTTTAGATAAGCGGTTCCAAAGAATAATTTTAAAACTTTCAATTAATGGTAATGAACATGTAATTATATTTAAAGCACAGTTCAAGAAGTTTCAAGCTTCGTATCTTACTGTAATGGGCCATAAACGTTTTTCATTGCATTGGGATAAAAGCATTTTTCATCGCCTTTTCTATATAGAGAAACTTAAAATACAACACTGCGAATTTGACAGAATACGTAAAATGTGTTCAAATGTTACATCACTGTAAAATCTAAATCGCTTTTATAAAATCTTAAAAACTGAACTTTTTACAGAAAATAATTAATTTGACCGGATAGAGGTAGACAATTGTCTACCTGAACAAAATGTTTGAATATTTTTCTGGATAAAATTCAGTTTTTAAAATTGTATAAAAGTAATTTAGACTTTACTATGTTTTACACTTTTGAAACACATGACACGTGTTCTATGTTGTCTGTAATTACTACTTCCATTTCACAAAACATATGTGGAACATGTTATGAATTAATATTCATTATTATATAAACGGTTATAACCGAAAAAGTATCAAATTTTTTCTTTCTGTAGCATAAAAATAAAAAGGTAGTTTTTGATTTGAACACTTTTTGAACACCTGACGCGTGATGCCTCCTTAGACCAGAACGCGTGATGTAATTGGATATGACAGAAAACAATTGCCATGATTATAGTTGATTCAATTGAAGATGTTGTGTCAAATATTTGACAAAGATTTATTGCTTAAGATATCCGCAATCCATCTACCACTATAAGGTGTCATATCTTATTGGAAGTTGAAAATATGTTTGGATAATGGGTGATAAATATCATAAAAATGTTTTAATGTCATGATAAATGACACATTCTACTGAAAAGGAGGATATGGTTTCTGAAAGATTTCTTTTTGAGATTAAGTTTTACGATTTCATTACTACATGGAAAGACATCGTTTCGCGTATTTTCCCTAAACATGCGGCATTTACGGTATTAACAAATGTCTTGAATTGTTCAATATCCAAGTTGCTGGTATTGTGGCTGTAATTAGGAACAATACAGTACTGTGGCATAGTAAGTAAAACAGTTAAATTGAGCCCTATTCTGCTTTTGATATTGCTTGAGATTTCATTTTTATTTGAAATCATTTTAGATATAACCATGGTCCTGGATAAAAAATAGCTTTGTCTTCTGACTTTGAAGATCTTGAAAACCTATGAACCTGAAGTAACTAAAAGTTAGATATTCCAAGTAAAATAGCTACATTTTAGTCACTGAATATCCAAACTTTAACCCAGAGATTTGAAAAAAAAATCACTTTATACTTGTGTTTGTATATATACTATTTTAACCCTTTTGGTCAAGGGGGGCATATGGACCCAACATTTTGTTTTTGCGCGTCAGCGCAAAAACGCGAAGTAATTTGTCATCGCCCTTCTATATATTTGTCTAACTTTACCATACCCTTTACTTGGTGGCAAAAAATTCAAATCTACCCAACCCTTCCCATGCTAATTAGCATAAATAAGCATTTTCGAGGGCGCTCTCCAAATTTGTTTTGTCCATAAAATCGTAACCGAACAACTTTTTTCAATTTTTTTTTCAGGAATATATTTGTTCTTACATTTGCAAATATGAGCCAAATGTTAATGAACAATTCCATTGGGAAGTGAGTTTTCAAATTTTTGGCGAGGAAATGTTGACGCGACACGGCAAAATTTGTTTTGGTCGCCATTTTGAAACGATTTGTCCGATTTTAATTTTGTTCTTTGTTTTAGTTCTTTTGTAGTACTTTACCTGTGACCAAAGTTTCAACGTCAAATTCCTTCACAAAAGAGCTTTTTCGGTGTGGGGTCCATATACCCCCCTTGACCACTAACGGGCATGTGGAGGGGCCAAGACCACTTAAGTGTTAAAATAAATTAAGATAATGTAATTTTTAGTTGCCTAATGTCCAACTTGAAATCAAGTTATCTGGTTTAAACCAATCTACTCGCTTAAATGTAGTAATGCAGTATACCGTATAATAATAATAATAATAATCAATTCAATAATTTCAATAATTTGAATGTAGAAAACGATTGTTCCAGGCTTTATTTGTTTATAATTATTGTGGTGGGTTGGTTGGGCGGTGATTTAAGTTGTGGTAGTGTATTTCCGTCTCTTTCCTTTTAAATACGCCAAAAAGTTGTACCTTTTGGGATCGTTTAATCTGCAGTAGGTTTTATATTCCCATGATCAATAGTTTTGCAAGACTGGAATCTTCTATATTAAATTTTCTGATTGCTAATTCAAAGTAGAAAAAATAGTTGGATGAAAGAATAAAGAAATATGAAAATTAAGTTGTGTCATTGTAATTATATAGTATTTTTGAACTTAAATCAAATATACTTATCTCTATCTATTTCGGATAATATTTTCAATGCGTCGTGTTTTATACACTCAAAACAGAAGCTAAGAGAGCATTTATTAGCACTTTGAAAATATTTATTCAGCAGTTCCATCATGCCACATTGGTATTATCAACACTTTTTGGTACTGAAAGTGTGCTGGTTGAAACTTAGTTATTTCAGGATGCACCAAATCCCGCACCAAATTTGAAAAAAAGAATAAGAAACAAGGAAGAATCAATCTAATTAACTCATTATTGAATGAATAAACAAATTAATAAATGTTTTTTATCTACAGATTAGGAGATTAACATTAATGAAATATCCACTCACACTGCACTCACATGCTCACTCATCCATCCAAACATCCTTAATCCCACAAAAAAAGACTATTGTATATAAAAGCCTCACAAACATAAAGCGAAGTGTTATCAATACGATCTCTCATTGGTGTATCTCTACGGATAATTCCAACTATGCTATTCTTAAGAAAAGTCAATCCTAGAACCATTATAGATTTAAACATCATATCAAATTTATCTTTCAGTAATGGTTGGAACATGTCACTTAAAACAGTAATCCGGAAGCTTTGCTGTAATGTCTTGGGTGCTGAAGTATTCAGTTAATCTTTATTGAAATACGTCTAGGCGTGTACTTAGCTTCTGTTCAAATTAATTCATGCAATTATGCCCACATCGTATACAATTTTCATTAGTCAACCGTCAATATCTAATAAGCGGCGATAAAATGGCTTACGAAACACTTGAAATCTCAACGTCTTCTGCTCTTGTAGAGATTTCTTATTCCCATATTCCCATGTTGTATTTATTATTTTTACTTCTACTTTAAATGCACGGTATGATTATACTTAACCTACTTCAAATGACCCATGATGATTACAAAATCTAGGTCTTAAATGCTGAACTACATCAAGTCGGATAAAAGTAGATGCATTTTAATATTCGTAAATAAGTTCACTTAAGCAGGAGATTTATTAAATACGTTTGATGCTATAATTAAAGTTCATTATTATTTTATAGATTTTAAATGCTGAACTACATCAAGACGGTTAGTAGTATTATGCATTTTAATATTAGTAATGAGTTTACTAAGGAAGAGATTGATCAAACACACACCTTTTATGCCATAATTATAATTCATTATTGTTTTGAAAAGACTGTCTGTAAAAACAGATGTCTTGTCTTTTAATGTTCGTTTTGCAATATTTTAAATTATATTAATGCAATTTATAGTTATGAATACACAATGATCATTAGCTATTCATTTGGAATATCTTTACGTGAATGGTTCGTCTATATGTTGTTAGACGTACATTTTTAAAGATCGAATCATACTTTTATAGGTTATCAAATAAGGGTTCAAAATATTTATTGAAACACAATTCCAATTAATTTTCTAATATGAATGTAGATTTTAGGACAATATACTGATTTCTTCAATATATATTATTTTATGTATTTCACTCAAGTACTTCTTGTGGACAAAATATATGTCGTCATTTTTGTGAACATTTTTCATTCCAAACTTTTTCTCGTGGTGAAAAGGGATCACATGCTGTAAATGTACAATTTTTTCTAATGGTATACATTTTTTTAACATCACGTTTAAAGAATATATTGGTGAAATATTTTTACATCATCACACATTTTCAAATGCTTACTGATCTGTTATATCCTCACAATTACCTACAATGTTTATAATATTGATTTTTACCTGCTTGATCATTTCATGGAGAAAATAATCAGTACGAATCCGATTTCCATTTTCAAATCTTTTACATGGTGTTAAATATTGGGCTGTATTTATTATTTTGGCTGAAAATTGTCTAGACAATAGACAAAAGGTCATTCAATATTTTGAATGGTGATATTTCCAATTCCAAATGAAGATCCACTCATAGAACTGAGTGGATCTTCATTTAATTGCTCAGTAAATAACATATAATTATTAAACTTAGAACAATGTTTTATTCATGAAATTGTATCTTCTATAACTCAAATCGATATTTTTATACTAATAAATGTTAGAAGTATAATTCAAATTATGTGAACAATAATTACATTATTATTGACTTAGATATGGGTAGTATTGCTATGTACGTGGGCGTAAATTTAGAAATATAAAACATAAACATATTTAAAAAATTAGAACACGTACAATTCTTACTTTATTTAATCCATTTGAATGTAGATATAATACAAAGAGAAGGCTTAGCAAATAATGGTCCACTGTTAAATCTGACTGTAATAAACGATGTCCTACCAGGTACTGATAGCTGGTCTCACAAACGTATAGAATTAATAAAGGAAATACAGTTTAATGGTTTTGATTCTACATAGTCGATAGTATATAGGAAAGATTTCATCCAGTGGAAGTATTTTTAGCGAGCAAATCATTTTATGGCCAAGTAGCTTGATTTTTAATATTGGTAGTCAATTGTTTCGTTGCATGTCAACTAAGATTACACGGTCACTTACTTACTACTAGTAGAAATAGCTAAATAAAAGTAAATTCAGCTGATTAGATCTTTTCCATTGTGAATTTTCCTGAAATTTATATTGAGAATGCTGTTGACTTCATATGAGAAATAAATCAAGTGTTTAAAAGAAGTTGATTTGGATTACGGAGTACTTGTTTAGTCACTATCTTATGTTTATGTCTTTCTTTGTTTAAACAATTCATATCACGCGAAATCATGATTGAATTGTGTTTCTGAAGTTTCAAGTATTCAAGCAAGATACGGTATACCGTATACTCCGTATTGAAGGTCTTCTAACATCGCCATGTATAATGTTTACATAACCCTTATTTTTTGTTATTGGTAGCTTCTTTTCTTATCTTATTTTTTGCATCAAATACTCAAACCACACCGATTCCGGAAAATACTTAGTTATACCGTGAATCATAGGCTAATGACTTAAACTCGGAATATTCTTGCGCAAATTAATTAAATGCAATCATCATTAGTCTCCTGTAATTAATATAACGAGACCAATAAGATCAGAAAGGATTAAAACAAGTAAAGCTTTTTTCCACCTGGACGTTTTTTAATTTGTGTACTCACAAACCGTGCCATTTCTTAACCATTGACGTAATTGTGTTTAAGAGATACATTTTAATGGCTATTTATTACCCTACTTTACAACGACCTGTGAGTGCACCTCAAGAACAGTTTAGTACATAGAAATGTGTCAAACTCATTCCCTGAGGTAATTGTCATTTAAGTTCCCAATCATGTTATCGATTCAGTCTGGTAGCCTAGATTGAACAAAGTTCCTATCATTAAAGGCAGGAAGACCCTGGTTGAATAACATCATCAGGAAATATAGAATGCCATTGTTGTTTGAAAGTATATATCCATTCACAGCGATATTAATTTAAATATTAAATGTTGAAATATTTTTTTTAATACCAAAATAAAATAAAATGTACTATTGTACGGTTTTTATACACTATTTTTGTCACTTTCATGTTAAAGCTTAAAATCTTTATCTTTTTCTTTTTTCTTTTTTCCCGTTGTTAAAAAGTCTGGCTATCATTGCTATAAGTTTTTTTAATATCGGTAAATGAGATACGGTTGAGTGACATAATGAACACAATTCTGATTATCGAGTTAAAATATGTTCGACCTTTAGGTCTGCATGGTGATAGGATGTGAAAAACAGAAACTTTAAAAAAAATCTCTTTGCATGATTAGGATGAATAAATTTACTTAATTTATTGAAATATTCTTAGTGAAATTCGTTTCAGGAATCTAAAATTTGCTGGTAATCGTTATTCATTAATCTTTTTAATGAATATTTATCTTGTCAGTCTAAATAATGAACACAGCAATGGAAATAAATTCTTTGTAACTCTAAATATTGGATCCATTTTTATTATTGTGTGGCTTAGTAATTTTTTTCTTAACGATTAATTTACTAGTCTCGTATAAATGTGATGACTCACCCCGAAAGGGGGACTTTCCGACCGAACACTTTTCGAGAAACATGAAAATAGGCTGCAAAAAATAAAGAAAATAATAAGAATTTCCAGCAGATTTTCTGTTGTAAAATTTGATCGCCTTGATCAATTTCAAGAAGTAAGGTGTCATTTTAAAGCTTAAAACAGATGAAATAATAAAATTGAAATTGATATCATCTTCAAGGTCCCCCCTTTCGGGGTGAGCCATCACAAATTAGGTTGAATTCAGGACTGGTCTTGCTGTTATGTCAGAATATGTATGAAGCATATTAAGACCAACCAAAAAAGAACTTTTATGCACTTTCTTTGCAAATATGAATTGAAAAATACTTTTTTATGAAATCCAATTTTAGAATAATTATCTGAAATCGGTTTAATGAATACGTTTAGGAACTTCTCCTTTTGCATGAGTACATAAATGCATGTAATAAAAGCATCAATAGTCGATGATATGGTTTTTAATATCGAACAGCTCGATGTTGATAGATAAATGTGATTAGCGTTTTTATAGATAGTGGACGATGTATTATATTCATCATAAGTAATGTATGATTATTGACACAATTATATATATCAATCTATCATGACCAAAACTGAAGCTATAACTGCAATTTCGAAGTTTTGCGATCCATATGAAGCATCTTTAAAACACTATTTTCCTTCCTACCTATTAACAACTCTTTTTCTTTCCAAAATGAATGTTGATGAATGTATATGTAGGGTTGGGCAAGGAAATATACTTTTTTTGAAACGAGTGTTTTCTATGGCGAAATTTAGCGCAGAATTCAAATTCGTTAACCGTTTTTGCGTATGATGACGTTTGATACCGCTAAAGTTCAAAAATTCAAAATGGCCGCCAAAATACCATTATTTTGCTATAAATTGACTTTTCCCATTGTTATAATGGGTTCCAATATGTCTTTATATAGGTTTTTTTTGGGTAAGGATCTCAAATACCAGCTTCGACAAGTGTTTAATTGTACCAAATATAAGTAAAGGGGTGTTTGTATAAAATGTCATCATATTCCAAGTTCAAAAATCCAAAATGGCCGCCAAAATACCGTTATTTATCTATGAATTCGACTTTTGTTATAGTTTCATGGGTTCCAATATGGATTAATACAGGTTTTTTGGGAACAAGGATCTCAAGTATTAGCCTTAAAAGGTGTGTATTTGTACCTAGAATAAGTTAGGGGCGGTTTCGGGCAGTTTACATCATTTTTTTCAATTTTTTAACCAAATGTGACATCCAAAATTCATCATTTTCTTATCAAATTGACGATTTTACACATAACTGACTTATTCTTAGTATATTTTTAATATGATATTTGAAAACATGTTTTTGATAATCAATATCTGTGACAAAAAACGAGCAAAAATTATTCAAGACCGCAAAAACGACGTTCTTATTAAGAGGCTCAAGTATTAGGAATCTTTCACAATGTATGATGATGATGTGCTGGGTTGGTATGATGATGATGTGCAACTGCGACTGTTAGACCTACTCTATCCGACCTCACGTCATTAAAGTAGGAATCTCCAGTTCCCCCATCATCTACTCAGATAAAGTTTTTCCTAGTTCAAGTCCGTAAAAGTCCTTTCTGCTTTACAAAAATAGCCCCAGAGATTTATCTGGAATAATTGTCCATACTGCAAATAGTATTTTTGGTCAAGAGTGGAAGTTGTTTGGAGGACTGATTGTGAATAAAGATAGAGAAGATAGTGAAGACGATGAACCATTATCAGAAAATAATTATACACCAAAACTCCGTAAGTGTCCGACTACGTATATATTTCCGAGTCAAAGTGCTCTTTATAGATATGTTGAAGACGCCTCATACATCTTCTTATAGCTTAACAGGTAATTAATAAAGCTGATGATGAAATCATAACTGTAGGTCTTGATAACACAACGAAAGTAGTTTGGCATAAAATGTATGATGTCAAAGCCCTGGTCAAAGCTGATATTATCTGCATATCAGATCCAAACATGTCACGGAGAAGCACTGACGACCCATACAGTGAAAAATATCAGCCATTCAGGAACTTGTGGTGCCTCTGCATATGAGCTAAATTTGAAATGTCTTGCAACTGTGATGTTGATGTTGATCGTGCTGCGGAGTGTTCCAAACTCATACAAATTCTCGCCAAATTGGATGTGCGAATCAACATCAGTGCAAATGCATTCAAGAAAAAACATCATAACAACAAACCAATTACTTGCTGACCCTTCTAATATGACACTTAGTCACGATGAAAATTGTCAATAACTGAAATAGGCAAGAACTTCTGATAGTGTTTGTAATATGAAGGAGATAGAGGCAAACAATCTGAAAACGGTCAAAATGACATTTAGCTCTTGACAATGGCTCTTGCTAAGATAGCTGAACTGAAGCTTACTGAAACAGAAGACACCGACTGGGACAATGAAACTCCTTGATGCCTGTACGGCCCACCAGGGATCTAATACATAACTTGACAGGAACATAATTGACAAGTAAAGTATGTTATCTAAGAGCTACAGTAGCACCCTATTTTTTTTAAGTTGATGGGGAAATACCAAATGAAAAAGTTCTCTTGTAAAGAGCTGAGACAAACTGTTCAAATTGCAGTGAAACAAGAAACCAAAATGGTATGGATATTTATGTTTTATTGAAAAATGTAATTTAAAGTTGTTTATTGCATTGTATATTGAAATTTGAAACCAGAAAAGGACAACATAATACCAACTGTTTACATGTTGAGAATTTTGACTGTAAATATGATGCAATTTGACACAAACACCCCTTGAATTATTTTTGGTACAATTAAACACTATTTAAGGCTGATATTTGAGATCTTACCCCCAAAACCCTATATAAAGACATATTTGAACACATTATAACAATGACAGATGTCAATTTATAGCAGAATAATGGTATTTTAGCGGCCATTTTGATTTTTTTAAAGTTGAAATATGATGAAATTTGATACCAACACCCCTTAACTTATTTCTGATACAATAAAACACTATTTGAGGCTGATATTTGAGATCCATACACCAAAAAACCTATATAAAGACATATTGGAACCCATTATAACAATGACAAAAGTCAATTTATAGCAAAATAATGGTATTTTGGCGACCATTTTGAATTTTTGAACTTTAGCGGTATCAAACGTCATCGTACACAAAAACGGATAACGGATTTGTGTTCTACACAAAATTTCGCCATAGAAAACACTCGTTTCACATCAATATTTTGAAAAAAGTTAATCCTTGCCCAACCCTAGTATATGTACTGGATATTGTACATCTTGAGTCCAGTGCATCAAATTCAGAAATCAGTTAAAATGTTATACTAACATTTGATGAGATGATAAATCAAGATGCTAGACCTTTCTCAACGGTGCAGCAAAATATCTAAATTGCTTCCAGAGTGATCGGTCTCGCATATTATGATAGATATCTCGTGTTATTGTCTTAAACACTTTATGATAACATTGCTGGATTTACACAAATACCTGTCAGCGATAGCAGTTGTTGAATCTCGAGACTTCTCTAACAACAATTACATGAGAAAGTGCTAATAGAAAGTGATATTACACACTCAGACAAATAGTTGCTGAATTTAAGATTTTGTGGACTCATTGTTCTCTACAGGA
>JXSR01S009071.1:4304-15154 GCA_000969725.1 Ophiothrix spiculata
ATCGCCTCATGGGTGGGTTGCCGGTAATTCGCCTGCAGCCACATTTTCCTGCATTCTGCAGAAGTCTGTATAATTTATTTAATTTTGTATTTAAGATATCTGTGTGTTTCAACTGGTGCCACCAGTCATCTTAGCGTGATATTGCTTCGGCAACTTTGCTAAGTAACTATGTAGATGTAGATGTAGATGTAGAAATTGAGTACAATTCTAGTACAAATCGAGTTCAATTATTCTAGTACAGATTGGAATGTGCACATTTGGAAAACACAATTCTAGTACAAATTTTTGGTACTAGAATTGTACTTAAAGTGTACTTAAATGATGTTCCAAATGTGCACATTCCAATCTTGTACTAGAATTGTACTCGATTTTCTCCAGGGATAATACTTACCCATCATTGATGAATTCAAATCGAGGATTCGAATATGGATTGGTACTCTGTGTTGCGACGCAGGAGTCGACAAAAAGTTGCAACCAGTTTTGAGCTTCAACTCGGGCTTCAAAGTACAATCTTTCTTTCAAGTCTACTTCAATCGGATATGCATTTGCAGGGTATGGACTGCTGTATGCGCTATTCGGATACAGTTGAAGCTGAAAGCTGAATTCACCAAATTCTTCTTCATGGTAGATTATCTTCGATGTATCTGGATGAAAGCTTATCACACCTTGTCCATACTGACTCATGTAACATTGAATTGGAATTTCAACACGACGAACACGGGTGAAGCCAAGGCCAGGAGACACAGGAATGACGTCATTCATAATCACATTTGACATCACGATGAAGCCATTTCTAACCTAAAAGGAAAACAAACTTTTCATTAGCGTAGTTTGATTACTGACATTTTTCTTTAATTGTTTCTCTCAGTTATAGCCTTGCTCACAAGGCGTCAGGCTGTGGACACTAGGGCCATATCCCTGATGTTCCAAAATCTATTATCATCTACACTGGCTTAGGAACCGAGGGGCACTGGGTGCCCCCTTCCGTAATATTTTTAGTGGGGTC
Organism: Ophiothrix spiculata; assembly: GCA_000969725.1. Taxonomy (NCBI): domain Eukaryota; kingdom Metazoa; phylum Echinodermata; class Ophiuroidea; order Amphilepidida; family Ophiotrichidae; genus Ophiothrix; species Ophiothrix spiculata. Next base: position 5,311 of record JXSR01S009071.1, read on the forward strand.
CAAAATATCATCATACATATTCATATAACCCCACAAAAAAGCACAAAATACAGTTAAACCCTATAGCTTCAGGGGCTTTGCCCCCTCGACCCCACTGGGGCTTTCATATAGCCCCACAAAAAAGCATGAAATGCAGTAAACGCCTAAACCTCCGGAGGGCTTCGCCCTCCGACCCCATCGGGCATTTCAAATAACCCCACAAAAAAGCATACAATGTAGTAAAACCCTATAGCTTCAGGGGCTTTTCCCCCTCGACCCCCACTGGGGCTTTCATATAACCCCACAAAAAAAGCACGAAATGCAGTAAAACCGTATACCTTCGGGGTGCTTCGCCCTCCGACCCCCATCAGGCCTTTCATATAACCCAACAAAAAACATACAATGTAGCTAAACCCTATAGCTTCGGGGGCTTCTCCCCCTCGACCCCCACCGGGCCTTTCATATAACCCCACAAAAAAGCATACAATGCATTTTTATATTATCTTCAAACCCGAAGCCCCTCGTCCCCCTCCAGGGCTTTAATCCTGGATCCAACCTAACAGGGTGACATATATAGGTATTTTTTTCTCCTGCTCACACCTGTGTCCTTAAGTCAATGGGTATTTAAAAAAAGTATTTTGCCCCGGGAAATGGTCTCTCCTGTCGTTCAAAGTGTGTAGAAGCCCTCTGGCTTCAAGGTGCTTCGCCCCCTGCCCCCACCGGGTCTTTGCCTCTAGACCCCAGCAGAGGACCCCTGAACCCCAGGCCATGGGGGCGCACGCTCCGTTCGCTTCGCAAATTTGTACCCCCCCCCCCCCCCCATGTTGAAAATCTTCCTAGGCCTATGTCATCTGGCTACATGATTGTATAAGCATCATTTTAAGAATGATTGGAAAAACTGTGACCTATGGAAAAACATAAGTTTCAATGGCCGTATGATATATCAGTCTCATGCAAGGCATGGTCAATTTGAAGTAGGTCTTTTAGATGAACTTTGCTGTTTTGTACAGTTTGCCTAAGATCAAATGTTTCTCAATGGTTTATCAAGGTGAAACAAATAAACATTCAGAAAGAACTTTATATATAAAAATACTGTTTTTCAGGTTTTCATCGTTTGTTTGCTTTATTTGTCATTTTTCACTATATTTGAATTGGAGACCCACAGTTACGATTTTTTCAGGTGAAGTGCCAAATTTTCACAAGGTGAACCTTTTGGGGGTAATATTTCAATTTCGTTTTATTTTTTCTATAATTTCATTGGCTCTAACGTGATAAGCAAAAAATGAAAATAAAAACAAATCCTCGAAGAGGGTATTTTTGTGGATCTTCTTGTACTTAGTACTTTGAGGACCCTTTTAAGTACATTGTCAAAATCAGGAGGGATAATTCTCATATACAACCCCTGACTATGAGCTTGCCCATGTGCCAGAGAATTAGTGTATTCATGGACATTGGAAGTTTACTTTTCAAAAAAAAGAGTAAGAACAACAAAGACTTAGAGCAAGTCTGGTCAGGTACGACATTTAAGTACAAATTTAACAGTACGGTATAAAAAAATTGTTTTGTTTTGATTCCTATTGGTTTATATTATATTCTAACCTCAGCCGTCGTACCACATTCACCAAAAGCAGACGACACTCGATAATGAGTTTCGTTAAAGTCTTCGCTAACGCAGCTGTCGTCTATTAAAGACAGCTCGTCTGCTGATATGTCCTCAAGTGCTGTTCTAGGGATGTAGACTACCATCGTGTTGTTTTCGCATTCAAGTTCAGCTGTTATGTTGCTGTATGATGGGGTGGATTGCGTTGTAACAGGTGTTTCCCAAGGATATGTTTGTGTGGACAAAAGTATTGGGTTCAATGTTGGAGGAGCATCTTAAGAAAACAGGAAAATAAATTCTTATTTGTATTTGTAGTTGTATCAACGGTAATCTGATCTTAATTTCAACTTACGTAGAAAAACGGATGGTTTGGGGCTGATGAAGCATAGCATATTAAATCAAATTGACAAGCACTCAAACAGTCAAGTAAGCTTAAACAAGCTTAATTACATTGTATAAGGCCTTTACTCTGAACCCTGGTTTTGCCAAAGATATTTTCTTTTTGGTAAAAGCGGATTTAATTGCTGTCTAACAGATTTTTAAAACATGGTTTCCTGTATCATTTAATCATCATCATCAAATCATCATCATCATCATCAAATCACTTTATTCACAATATCATACATAAATAAACTAATAAAAACAATCAAAAAAACATGACAATGATATTGCAGGAATGATCAAAAGGCCAAGAAGGCCCGAAGGGACCATCCCCTGAAAAAAAAAACAAGGTTTCAAATACACACAAAAAAAATACAAAAAAAGGATACACTACATAATAAACAAAAACCAAACAAAGCACATGAAGGGGAAGGGTGCACCAAAGTCAACAAAAATCATAATTGGCAATCATGTTGGATTTATAAGTTTTTCTAAAGTTTTTAACTGATTTACATTGTTTTAGATTTGTTTCAAGAGTATTCCATAAAATCGGTCCTGTTGTGCGAATTGCACGATCAGAAATTTTTTTCTTTGTTTTATTGATACTATAATCTGAAGCGTTTCTAGTTTGAAACTTATGAACTTGGTTATTTGTAATAAAATAATCTGAAAATATACTTGGGAGGCGCTTTGTTTGATGTTTGTACATAAAAATACCCAGTTCCAGTTTAAATGTATCAAATATGTTTAAAACATTGTGTTTTTTTAACAATGGTTCTGTGTGGGCTCTATAATGCTCACATGAAATTGTTTTAATAGCCCATTTTTGTAATTTAATAACTTTATCTAAATAGATTTTACATGTATTATCCCAAATAAGAATACCGTAATTAATGTAAGGCAAAATCAGAGTACAATATAAAGAATGTAAAATATACTCTGGTACATAATGCTTCAATTTAGTAAGCATACCAAAATTAGAAAATTTAATTAAAATCTGAATAAAATATAGGCAATATATATATAGATAATTAGTCAAAAAACATGTCTTATTTGACTAATTAAAAATTAGTCATGCAGAGTGATTTTTTTCATAATTCATGAAAAAATGCTGTAAATGTCTTTGAAATGTTGAAAAACAATTTTTGGTGTTTAAAAATACAGGATTAATTAGTAAATATCAAATACATGTTTAATTTGTCAATTGACTAATTGAATGACGCAGGACTAACTGAATGACGAATTAAATTACTAATTTCTGATGGGTATTTACCATTAATTAGTCCGTTGCAATGACAAATCATGAATTATATTAGTCATTGTGACTAAATACAGTTAGTCCTGCGTCATTCAATTCGTCAATTGACTAATTGAAGACGCATTTGATATTCACTAATGAGTCCTGTAATTGACAAATTATCAATTAACTCATAATTAACTGATTACAAATTGAAAATTTAGAGATGGAAACTATTTTTAAACACTAAAAATTGTTTTTCAACATTTCAAAGACATTTACATCATTTTTTCATGAATTGTGAAAAAATCACACTGCAAGACTAATTTTTAATTAGTCAAATAAGACATGTTTCTGACTAATTAATGTTTTCAGTGAACTGTCTGAATGCAAAATTCCCAAATTAACATGAAGATTGTCAAAAATATAGATATTTATAGACTTTCCTGGTTTTTGTTTCAAATATGCTAATTATATGTAAATGATGATATTCAAAATTAAATTTTAAACATAATTTACATCTTTTAAGTGTAATGTTGAAAATATTATGGAAGAAAGAGAGTTTCATTGAAATACAAACGAGTAGATTATATTTTAGCAGTGACCAGTAGGTTAGGAAAAATAAGCCTTGTTCCACTCTACAAACCCCAATAAGTGGGATATTATTCGTACAAATTTGTAGTGTTCCACGTCCACATAACTTGGCTCCTTTGTCCTTACTCAATGAGATAGTAGAATAAGTGTTTATGGTAGAATGAACACGAAATCCAGCGTTGTTATGATGTCAAATCTTGATCAGATGAACTTCCACCTTCCCAGGATTTCTTATACTATAACATGGGGTTGTTTTTAATTTTAAATGTTCTTGAATTTGAGCAATGACAAATTTTTGAATTTCTAAAGTTGAATATATCAAAACGTGCCATCGATCTGCAAGGCGGAAAAAGAACCAGATCGCTAGGTTCAAGCATTCTCATGTACGAAGAAATTGAAAACTTTGGCACTTTATTTGTCCTCTTTCTGCTGAATTCAATGTCATCCTTTCTTTTTATTTTTCTATAATAGAGCATTCTAAAATTTAGTTCACCAAAATCCGTAGACTAGTTTGTCTAATACAACGAATTTTGTAAGGCCTACATCGTCACATTTAATGAGTAAGTTGTTTATGATTGCTTAATACAGAATTTGACGGTGACCTCACTTAATCCGTTTTTAATGTTTAGGCAAGCGAAAGATATCCCACTCCTAAGGCCTGCGTTGTTCTAATACAGGGTAGTTTTAATTAATAATCTATCGGACATAGCAAAACACAACTTATATACTAGCAACACGATAACACTTACCTAGGATCATATTGTATCCAGCAAGGTAAATATATCCAACGTTTCTGCTGGAATCATAGTGAGAGCCATACACAACCACAGCAAATGTAACGTTAGGATCCACGTGCGTCACGCTATGAGTACCAGTTGTAACTTGGCTGCGGAATACACAGATATCGTCTTGACTGATTGTGTCGAAGTCGTCGACATGTTGTGTGTTGTCATACAATAAACCATTGCCATCAGAACATTGAGCGATTACATTAATGTAATCGTCTTTTTAAAAATTTGGACTCTCGTAAACTGGAAAAGTAATGCTTCCATGAAACATTTCAACTGGAGGTACAATAACCATTGCGCTACCTCCCACGTTATCACTTGTTAAGTCTTTCATGTACTGAGAAACTAGGATGAGTTTATCTGATGTTATAAATGTAATAGCATCGTTTGAAACATCACCTTCGTAGATTTGTTCTGCATTTAAGTCTAAATGTACGCCATTAATAGAAATTGTAGCATTAGAGGGGCATATGACGCGGTAAATATAGCCACTCTCTCGACTTTTAAATGGACCGAGAACAAACTGTCTTCCAAAGCTGTCAATGCTTGGTAGTTGTTCTAATATACCTTTGCCACGTGAACCCTTGATACAGGCTATTTCTACACCTGCCATAACTGCAATGGGTTTATCTGCTTCTACGAAAGTCCCCGTGAGGTCGTTGTAAAAATCAAATACCTGGTATGATTGATATTTGTTGAGAGTGATATTGAAACTCTGAGATGCATCCGGCAATCTGATTTCAACATGGGTTTCAGCTTCAAACGCTGAAAAGGAAATCTCTGATGGATAAACAGAGCAAGGTCGGTAAGTAAGAATCAGGTATTTATTCCCTAGTGAATATGTAGGCAATGCCATAAATCCATCAGCTCGACTCGCATAACTAGACATACCATGAACTGATACATCTTCATCTGACGTCACCACTACAGTCTTGTCCTGTGGGAAGTTGTTGAGATTAAGGTATGTATCTGATGGTAAGATCACCTCTGCATATTTTGTCCGGTCGACAATAGTTTGTGAAAAAAATCTGATTCCAGGAACACTCACATTGACAGAAACATGGTTGATTGAAGGAGTAGATACTATAACTGTAGGCGGGCTATTATAATAGTATGGATGAGGAAAACTAAAAACAAACTTGGTTCCTAATGTTCCTGATTGACCTGTGAAGATAATAGCATGGCAAATAAATTACATCAATTACATTTTTCATTCATTAATTAATTTATTCATTTATTCATTCATTCATTCATTCATTCATTCATTTTCACTCCTTAACATATCTACCAGATGTCCCAAAAATAGTAACATGTAGAAAAATAAACATGTGCAAAAGCTATAGTTGTTTGAGAAACAAAACTTCGCACTAATTATATTACAACCCTCTTTTACATACTCGTAAAATTTCAATATCATAACAATATTGCTTTTTGATTTATCAACAAAGGTAGATACTTATGTCAGAAACGCATTTATTCAAAATTTAACAAAATAATAAGCATACACGTTATCTGACAATTTAATGTGCAATCTCTTTTCTAACAGGTCACGTAGAATCCGACTTTATATTTCGTACAATTTTAAATAAATAATAATTGAACTCTCTAGTCTCTCTTTTTATTATGCACTATAATGCAAATTAGGGATACCTGCATTCCATGCATTCAAAAATGAGTTATATATATTGAAACTCTCTATCAAGTTGTGGCGCGAAAGTTGAAGAATACGCAATAAGCATACTCAAATTATCACGGTAACTTGTGTAAGTTTTGAAAAAAAACATCTCCATGATATGATGTTTACACTTACAGGACATGTTTAAGTTATAATTCGTCGGCAACATCGAGAAAAACGGCTTTGAAAAAATCGCAAAAAACAAAAATAAAAATACATAAGCGTAATCAAATGTATTTAAAAAAAGTAGGAATTTAAGTTTCAACAGTTTTTTACTTGCTATTTTATCTCTAAGTAGAGTTATTTGCATGAAAATCGAATACGCCAGTATGTGAAATGAAAAATTTTCGCGAAAAGTTTTGGGGAATACGCCGCGAATACGTCAGTATGTGAAATCGAGGCAATCCTAATTTCACAACGAAATTGGGAATACGTCCCGCAGATACGCCTGTATGTGAAACACTTGTGCGAATACGTCACGCGGATACGTCACTATGTGAAATGGCAAATACTTAAAAAATACAGATACGACAATCTGGGCTTGCGCATTATAGATTTTCTTCAAATACGTCTGTATGTGATAACGTGAAATCATAGGAATGACACATGTGTCAAAATTAGTTAATTAATATCTAATTAATTAATCAATTTTATGTTCTGAAATTTAGGTCACATGTAGAGGACATTTGAATATCCCTATGTGCCAAATTTCACAAAAACCTCAAAATATCAGATACGCCAGTATGTGATGTGGCCGACAAATTGTCTTTATTTATTTGCAAAAAGTCCGATCAACATTTAGAAAAATCAAAATTTTGAATCGGTGGCCATTTTTGCCAAAAATCAGATTTGGACATAATTGTGGGACCTGAAGTAGTTTATGACGTCATAATTACGTACCAGCTTGCCATATTTTCGACAATGTTTTGTAGTGATTATTTAGTTAGACAAAGTATAAAAAGTTCCGTTTTAAAATATTAGGGTGGTTGCAACAACCCTACGGAGGACGTGATACAAAAATAGCTAAGGAGGACAAGGGTTAAAGCTCAAAAATAGATTAGACTTGCATAAAACAGTATCAAACTGTTGAAAATAAATCATAATCATAAATAGAGAAGTTATTTAACAACAGATTCTTTGCTAAAATCAAGTTTTACTAAGTGTGCACAAATGTCACGCCTGTCACGTCACGCCTATCACGAAATGATAGGTTAAGAGCTACAGCTCCAAAAGTGAAATGTTAACATAAACAGGAATCAAATCTCCCATGGGAAAGAGATAGAATTCAGCATTAAACCACATTTTTGAAAAGGCAGTGTCAGTTTAGGTCACGCCTGTCATGCACACTTTGTGTCCCCATTTTAAAGACAGTGATTGAGTTACATTACAATTTTCACTTTTTGCATCCAATATGGAATGTTTACTACAACATATAGGGACGTTTACGTAGTATTGCCTGTAGATAAAACTTTCCAGCTATTCTTAGAAAAAAAGTTCATGCAAATGTCACGCCTGTCACGATGGAATTGGCCAAATGTCGTTCATTTAAAAAACACCATTTTGATACAATAAAAAGGATATAATTTGAATAAGTCTTTCTGAGCAGCAATTTTATTACAAGACTGGAAGAATGAATTTATATTTGCAATATTAATGCTGTAGGAGACTTAGAATCGGTTGTCTCTAATACTATAATAGCGCTCAATTCTTCGGCATCGAGCGAATAAACGAACTCACGTGCATTCAAGAGAGTTCAAAGTCTCAGAATCCACATAGCGCAACATAACGGCCATTCTCACGAAAATGACTCCACTTGAGTTGGAAAAATCGAAAAAATGAAGTTTCATAAAAACGTCTTCAAAATTTTTTTTATTAGCTAGTATATCAAGTATCATGGAACAACCAAAGTTATGAACACCATTATTCTTGTATTTTTTAAGAACTTTCAAATTTAGCATATACAAGATTAGGAAGAGCTGTCAAACAAGTGCCTGTCCTGCCCTATTTGAGGCAACAATTAAAATAAAGTTGCTTAATTACTTCGAGGAGCAACTTGGGGAAGCCTAAAATTGACATAAGAAATAAATTCAAGGATCTTCGTAACGTTTGTTCTGAAGATTATAAACCGCATGAAAACATTCTTGTCATTTGATTGGTTGACACTGCATTAGACTGTCAAAATATTTGGTATATTTCCTGCTTGACACCATAGCCGGGCATTTTATGTCAATAAAAATGTGATATTGTCCTGGTGTGACGTCACCACAGGGCAATATCAGCCTTTTTACAAACATGACACCCGAGAAGGTTTGTTTACGTTCTACGTTCTGACATGTTCGTCTTGCCGTATCGTAGTTTTATGAAATAAACAAAATTGACCAGATGGATGAGTTCAAACAATTGATGGATGAATTGACTGCATGATAGTGCTTTTTCCCAGCTGTCGGAAATCCTCAAGCGCTGCTTGCATTTGGTGAGAGCTAGGACTAGGCTAGGATAATCCTAGCATGCACGGTAAGCTTAACTCAGTAGGCCCTGTGCACTTTTATCAAGTGAGTTTACGCAAGTTATCAAATGACAAGAATATTTCTATACGGTATATAAAACACTTATTTACTGCTCTTTAGTCGAGCAATTGTGCAAAATATCTACCCTCGGTGACTGGAGACCGTGGGCCTACTATTGCCCTCCACCTTCGGTGTCGGGCAAAAGTAGGCCCACGGTCTCCAGTCACCTTGGATAGATATTTTGCACAATTGCCCTCATGAGCAGTAAATATTTGCATAATATACATTTTGATGTTTTTCTATTAGTTGAATTACGATGGTCATATATAATGCTGCACTCTTAAAAAGAAAGAATCAAATTGATCCGATAAAGTATCAAATATGAGCTTACCCTTTTCCGGATAAATTTTGATCCAAATTCTCCTCAAATTTGATCCTTTTCGGATTAAACACACTCTTTTTTGATCCAAAAAGGATCAAATTTGAGGCGAATTTGGGTCAAAATTGATCCGGAAAAGGGTAAGCTCATATTTGATACTTTATCGGATCAATTTGATCCTTTCTTTTTAAGAGTGTGGTTATTTTGGCGAAACGTAGTCAGGGGATTAGGGCCTATGCCTTGATATGCATAAAAACAGTATAGACTCTTGCATATTTTAGATTTGGTGATAATGTAATAAACATGCTTAAAACGGACGCAATAAATTTTGGAATATAATTGTTTTTAAAAGCCAAACTTAAGACCAAACATTTTTAGTGTTATGATTTACAAATAAACAAATATGTAAAACATATAACCGAGACCAATGGGCGTGTTGGGTTGCCTAATCAATCATGAAGAGAGCCACTAATCAATTTTCTATAGTATATCTTTACAACAAGACATATTACAGTGTGTCGTATGGTCCTATGCAAATGAGCTTATAATGAGCAATGCGTATTCCAGATCTCGCGATCTCGTCCAAATTCATCAATCTGAGTTTTCATATTTTTGCTAGTGGAATCGACCAAACTAACGTCTTTTTATCTTTTAAAACAAGATTGATGTAGGGGTTGAAATTGGTATGTCTGAAAAGGCTCAAA
>JXSR01S009071.1:15919-31637 GCA_000969725.1 Ophiothrix spiculata
AAATATTGCCACCTTTAATTTAGAGAAAACTACACAATTGAATTACACTGCTTACCTTTGCTGTTGTGTGCATATGGCAATATGTGGTCGCCATCATCAGGGGAGAGGGATAATCCTAGGGCTAATATCGATGAACACAAAAGAAACAACAAACATTCTACAGACATCTTCATTGTTTAGCAATTGTGTCCGTAAACTGACAACATTGAATGAAATTACAACAATGACATGTACAGTTTAAACATAGGGGACGGTGGGGCAAGTTGACCCCCTTTTCGTTCAAACGCCCCTGAATCGGACATGATAAAGTCTAAAAGACTGTTTACACAAGATAGATATATACCCGAACTTGTGTTGCATACATACTAAGACTCTGCGGTGTATCATATTTAAGATATTAAGATAGAAAATAAAAAATGTCAAAAGGGCCAACTTACCCCGCATGCGGGGTAAGTTGGCCCACCCAGTGGGGCAAGTTGGCCTCATTTACAAAAAAGAGTCATATTAATTTTGCCGTGACACATTTCATAAATTATGTTTTAATTTTATATAAGTGAAGCATGAAAATGTGTTGCATACAAAAATGTCCTTTTAGAATAAAGTGCCATAATAAATTAATACAATATCGATCTTTTAAAAAGATATGTTGTGACCTACAGTGTTATCTTCATGCAATCATGGTTGGTGGTTGGTGGCTCAGGTGTATCCCCATTTTACAAACATTTTACCTCTATGCAATATATATAAGCCACAAATATCCCATCAAACTTGTCAAAACACTTCTTGCGTCTTGTTATACGCATTTGTTTACTTTAGAATTAAAATCGTGTTGTAAATTTTATGGTAAATTCGATGCTTTTTGCATAACCAAAAATTACCAGTGACATATTTATCCCAAACTCACGTGAGCAGAAACACAAGGTGGACCAACCCGCCCCGAGGACCAACTTACCCCACCCTTCCCTATGAAAAATAAATTCTGCGCAATTATTGTGGAACTGAATTTATCACTGTGAAAAGATCTCGTTTTATCACATAGAAAAAGCTGTTGTTTTGTTATCAAACGTTCTAAGTTTATAACGGGTTACATTAGCTTCAGTTTGAGGCCCATGGCAGGCTTTTGATGGTAAAAGCATATAGGCCTAAATGTTGTTTTCTTCCTCACCCCTTGTATATGTTGTATACTATAGTATTCCATGAAAAAGTTTCTTCTCCCCTAGTATTCCTGAAAGTGTAAATCTACTAGCTGGCCAAAGGGTGAATATATAGATCTCAGAATAATATTGGTGGTTGGAAGTGGATAAATAATTTTGATAAAGTTAGTTAGGACCTTGAAGTATTGAAGTAGTTGGACTTGGAATGACTTTGACCCAGGATATGGATAAACTTGACAAGCCTTGATGTATACATGCTGTTATCTTAAGGGCAATATGCAGTTTTATTTCGAAAATCTTTGTGGTGTTGATGAAAATGGAAAAAGAAGTATAAAATTAAACATGGAAAATGGAATCTAACCTTCCATATTAAAAACTATACAAACTGAAATTAAAAAAGAAATTAAAATGAAAATTAAAATTAAAATCTAAAACAAAAATAAAAATAAAAGAAATTTAAAATTTAAAACAAACATGAAAAAAAGGGGGAAACTTAAGGAATAGGATTACCATCCCAAGCCAAAGATATAGGCCTAAAGATAAACATGATAAAGGGACACCCGAAGGACTTGACCAAGTCTAGGGTTACATGTAGTTTATGATAAAACGACATAGAAAAGTTGAAATATTTCATAAATTATGTTTTTATTTTATATAAGTGAAGGTTTATCACATAGAAAAAGCTGTTGTTTTGTTATCAAACGTTCTAAGTTTGTGACGGGTTACATGGAGTTTATGTTAAAACGACATAGAAAAGTTGAAATAAAAAGTGGTAAAAGTTAAAGTGAACGTTTCCGGCAATGTTACATTCCTAGCTTACATGAATGTGTTAACAAGATATTTATTATTCATTTCACTGAAAATGAGAAGTATCCTGCTTGTTTAACACCGTCAAATTTATACCTGAAAAGTAGGGTGTTCTATTGTAAGTTCGGAAATGTACACAGCTCAAGATGTAACCACATGCGGGCTTGTGTATACAAACAATGTTCCAGGAATTCAGTTGAACCACGTTTATAACCGCGCAATTTGCTGTACACTTGACTGGCTAATCCAATCTAATATTGGATTATACAGAGAAAGGATATAAAGACCAATGCTATAGTAATACATTTATGATAATTAGCCCAACACGTGCGATCTGGTTCCAAACAAATGAATAGAGAGTTTGCGATTACCACGTTTCACGGGACGGGGTACACAAACGTGAGCATTTTTAACTCACGTTTACGTAACGGTTCACGCCTACGCGCAATACCATAGATTGCCTATGTATATTGCATTACGCCGCCCTCTTAGCAAAGAGTTTTTGATTAAAGCAACGATTGCCTATTGTGACTGTTTCATGATGTCGCCCTCGTCTCAAAATGGTCATAGCTGGTCATGATCCATAGATATATCTGATCGAGGGCGTAAATTCTTAAGCTAAAGAAATTATATGCAAGCTTATGATATTATGAATGGTTGGCTAGTTTTCAATAGAACTCACGTACGTATTGAACGAATAGCCACGTAAAAAGACTCACTTCACGGTTATTTCAACATGTGTTGCTGCTATTCACGTATTATTGATCGTTCACGTTCAGGGTATTGGCTTTCGCAAGCAGATGTGTAGAACTTAAAACTTTGACATAGAAGTCAATGCAAAATCAGAAAATCCCTACTTACGGGTGTGTAAGTGCGAAGTTTGCAACCCGTAATCTTTACAACCAAACGCAATAAAACTTCGATAAGTGCTGGATATGTATGTCTGTACATTATTCTTGCATGTGTTTATCTGATTTTGATATAGCTTTTATTTAAAACAATAGGGGACATCGATTAAGTGATTAGTATTCACGTAACAGTGTACGTGAAATTCTGCAATATACGGTGTGCTGTACTGTGAATTTCAATAGAACTCACGTTTACGTTCGCGTTCGCGTTCTGCATGATCGCAAACTCTCCATTATGTCCACTGATCACACGTATTAACAACATATAGTCGAGTATCTACAATGGGGTTTCCGGGCACCCCCAGGACTCTACCAAACCAATTTTTTAAGCTTCGTTTGATGGTCCTTAAACACATTTGAGATGTTAACAAAATTAATTTCCCGATACACTCGCGATATTCAAGATGGCGTCCAACATGGCCGCCAAAATGCTATATTTTCATTATGTTAGTTTTAAAACAACTCATAAACCACTTTGTCAATTTTTACAGGGAAACTGCTATTGAAGCTGTAAGAAACACATTTGGCTTAAAATAAGATCATATGCATGTTTCAAATTCAAAATGGCCGCTAAGATGGCCGCCAAAATAGCATATTTAAACTGCTAGCAACCGCTAGTTCAAAATAATTAATGGAAAGTGTTTTTGGGAGTTATATGCGGAACTGGCTTTGGTCGGGTAAGCTTGATGAGTTCATGAACCACGTACATTAACTCATTGCACTGAAATTCAAACACTTGATTTTCTTTTTACCTAATAAGGATTTCTTCACATCAGTGTTATGTGATACATTTGCAACTAATACTCTTACTTGTAGACCTATATTTTGTTAACAGCTAAGTAAGTTGCAATATTTACGAACTTGATTAATACAATTATTCACTATCTACATTTTGATGTCTGAAGTTTTCTTTTATAGCAGCAAGTAGCATCCTTTATGTTTTTCTAATAAGCTTACTGTGTACAACCTACACTATTGCCTAACTTCTGCCCCCTTCTTTCATCCAATTTGTTATAGTTTTTATTATATTTAACGGAGTCCTTTACTACGGTGTTATATTACACTTTTCCGACGAGATTCTATACCATAGAGTAACCTTCTCTTCACTTTTTCTTACTTATCATTTGATTTTTACTTATAAATGCTTAAGCCGATGATGATGATAGCTGGTTACTTCTCTTCATGTTCAATCAGTATGCCTTCTTACACCATGACCTGCCTGGCTTTCCACACTACATACATTGATTTTATTTATTAACCTTGTTGCCATTACGTGACCAATTACTTTTGTATCGGACACATTCATCCGAATCCTATGGCCTTTTTTCTAAGCCATCTTTTTATAATTAGGAATCCTTCAACTACCAGTCATTTTGCTATGTCCATCTCTTATAATGGTACTTTCTCTCCTTCTTTACCGTGATATGTTCATGCTCAAGCTTCCTCCCCTTTTTAGAGTTGTGTAGAGTAAAAGCCAAAAACCCATTATGGATATTCTTTGAGCCTCGAACTGTACAAAAATCTATTTAATTGATTCTGGATAAAACATCACAAATTCAACACAAAATGTGAAATAGATCGTCTTAAACCTTCTGATTTTGTTTAATAATTCACAAATTCACATGCTTTTCACAATAAATGATTTTCGGCAAAGCGCAAAAAAAAAAAAATGCAAACATCTTGAATGCTCACTAAATTTTGATCATGACAAATAAATTTCAAAAAGCATAGTTACGTAAGAGAGATAGAATGACGTATTGTAAAGTTAAAGTTGCATCAATCAACATGATCAAGAAACAAGCGTTGTCCTAGTCACTGCCAGATGTCGGCACCAGTTTGAAGCCGTCGTTTAACTTCTTATCATTTCGAACTTTTTGAACAACGATGCCGACAATCAGAGCAACGATAGTAATTGCAAAGAATACCAGGAGTCCTCCGGAAACACTGGTCGTACCATCTCCGTAACCTATAGTAACAAGCAGGCAAAGAAAATAACTGTAATTATATCATGATTGCAGTGATTTGAGCCATGTAATAGTTTGTTCCATTGCACGGCATGAAACAAAACTGTGTGATATCATGATATAAAACAAATATTGAATGCCTATGCATGTACAATAATAAAAAAATATATAATTCGGTCAAATTTGGACTGATCTTTTTATTTCACGAGGCGTATCTGGAACTGGAAAAAGTTCATGACTTACTATGTTCCATTTGTTTTTTATTTCGTTACTTTAGGAGAACTTCATCATAAGCATTATACGAGGGAATACACTGCGTTAAAATGCATGTTGCAGCATAGCTTGGCGGTTTGCATTCATTTATATCGGGCAAAAGTTTCACATTTTAACTAAGATTTAACCCTCATTATCCGAAGGGGGCAACCCCCCCTCCCCCCTAAGCTTTTTCCCCCGCTTCATAAAAACGCAAAAGCAACCGGCCCCAGGCATTTTGATAATCTCTTTTATATCCTTTGCGGTCATTTTGATGAAAAAGACTAGGGGGTAGCACCTCAGGTGGGGTTAGGGTAGGCCGTCAAAGTTGGGGTGTAGGGGGGGGGGAGTAGGTGAAATCCCTGAAATTTTAAAGTCGCCATTTTGAAAAATTTATGCATGCTATATGACTTACAAAACATGTTAGAATCATCATTTCACTTCTTAATTAGCAAAATTCCCACGAAAATCTGTTATTTAGAACTTTACTGTATAGCAAAATTTTGATTTTGGTGGCCATTTTTGCGATAATGCAATTTTGCCTGATTTTCCAATCCGAAAGTACTTTAAGACGTCATAATTACGTAACGTTTTGGCCGATTTTGATGATCTTGGCATCGGTGGATAGGGGAGGGTCTTACCTATCTATTAATAGCAAAATCAAGTTCATAGGGGGTTCCGTTCTAAAATATTAGAGGGTTGCAACAACAACAACCCCCCCCCCCCCCCCGATCGGAGAAAGTGTTACAAAAAATAGCTCAGGAGAACAAGGGTTAAAAGATGACTAGACCGAAATGCATAATTTAAGATATATATCTTTAAATTGTGTATTATTATAATTGGCTTTTGTAAAAATGCTCACCAAGTGGGCACAAATGCACAAATGTTGGTATCTGATACAAAAGAACCATGAAAGGGCTAAAATAAAAACACCTTCAACGATTTCCTTTTGAAGAGTCTTGCAAATCAAGACGTGCTTTTACCTCAGTAGCAACCTGTTTCAGGTATCTTGATTGGTTTAAATTGAACATATTTCATTCATTGCTTAATCATAAATGCTGTCGAAAATCATGTCCTTTAATAATGGAAATCAATAGCAGTAACAATTCATAATTATATATAGCTTAACCAAAAACGCTATTAGGAATCATGTTGTTTATTAGAAAGCAGTAACAGGTCAATTAATTTATTATCTTTATGAACTCGTTATGTTCTCTTTTTCACGTTTTTAATTTTGAATATTATTTTTTTTTACTTACCAAAAGCATGATTTTGTTGATCGTCACGTCCACGTACCAACGGACCTTGAGTCATCAAATATGACTTGGTTCCAGACCCACGTGCGCTTACATCTCGCTTGCTCATGGCCTCGCAACCACGTGAACACCGCGAAGAGGTATCGCTTGAATTACACAACATCAGAAAACAATGTACGTAAATCTATAAACAATGAAACAAAAACAATCATTTAGCATGCCCTTATTAAATTGGAGGCTCTATAAATTAGGTCGCGAACTGGATTTTTTTTTCAAATTGTGGTCCCATAAGGGAACGAATATACATTTGAGCAAAATATGTAATAATTTATCTAATTTATTTCGCCAAAAATGATTCTTTTCTCTATCTAATGCTTTTCGCTAAAGAAATGAAGAAAAACCTGGATTTGAATATGAGCTTAAGGCTTATAGATACAATGTAGCTCTTGGTGTCATCATGTCTCGGCAGCTATACTAAGTTGGTAAAGCGTCCGTTTAATAAACGTGAGGTCCCATGTTCAAATGACAAATAATTTGGATATTTGTTTCAAGTCTCAGTGGCTTTATTTGTTATGCGATGGAAAAATGTCCACATAAAAAATAAAGGTTTAAGTATATAAAAGTATAAAAAAAGAAAAATAATGTTATTAACTTATCACAGGAAAATTCAGTTTGATTTTATTTGCTTTTTATTATATTTGTTATATTTACCGATGTATCTGTGTCAATTGCCCCTAAAGCTTCCCAGCTAAATCGTTGAATCAATGTATCGCCTGATGAATGGTACTGGAGAGTGTTATCATAAGAGCATCTGTAAAACGGGCGAAAAAATAATGTACTTGTCAAAAATGCACTAATATCAGCAAAATATGTTTATTGCATCATTACAATACATTTAGAAATAAAAACAACAACACTATAAATTTCATAACGAAAATATCTGCCCCTGATATAATATGCACGCAAAAGTTTTGTTATTTTATTAGAAGATGCATAAAATAAAATGGATAAATATGAAACATGATGTCACAGCGTGGAAAACTTGTTGTTGGTATAAAGAATGTTCAATCCGGTTATTAGCACTTGAGTGACCAAGGGGAGGCTTCCTAGGGGCCCTCCGAAAATGCAAAAAACTTTTACATCGCCGCTCCATGTATTCATCAAACTCAACCTTTGTCTACCGATACTATGAATTGATAGAAAAGGCCCTTGAAGTTATAAGGAAACGTTATTAACCACACTTTTTGGACCCAATAAGAAAATAGCATCGGTAGACAAAGGTTAGTGTGTGGTATTTGTATAAAACTGAAATTAAATGCATCAATCATCCACTAAATGACTATAAACTTCAAACTTTCATACATTAAAGTTGAAATATTCTACTACTAACAAATAGAAAAACATTGAAATCATTAAACTCTTTACATTTTTTAATATCTTTAAAACAAAATTAAATACATCTGAGTACAAAGAGTTTGACGCAGCCGGTACAAGGTTTGTAAGCGATGCAGATTTGTATCTACATAATTTATCAATAGTCACGAGAACAAACGATTAAAAGATATGATGGTATTTTTGAGATGAGTCTGTTTTCAGAATACTAGTAGCATTAACTTTGTAAAATACACCAAGTCAGTGCACTTTATTACAAGCAAAGGATCGTCTGAAATACAAATAATCCCTGGTAGAAATCGAGTACAATACTAGTACAAATCGAGTACAATTCTAGTACAAGATTGGAATGTGTATTCGAGTACACTTTAAGTAAAATTCTATTACAAATTTTTTGTACTAGAATTGTACTTAAAGAGTACACTTAAAGTAAAATTCTATTACAAATTTGTTGTACTAGAATTGTACTTAAAGTGTACTCAAATGATGTTCCAAATGTGCAATTCCAATCTTGTACTAGAATTTTACTCGGTTTTCTCCAGGGATAATACTTACCCATCATTGATGAATTCAAACCGAGGATTCGAATATGGATTGGTACTCTGAGTTGCAACGCAGGAGTCGACAAAAAGTTGCAACCAATTTTGCGCATCAACTCTGGCTTCGAAGTACAATCTTTCTTTCAAGTGTACTTCAATTGGATATGCATTTGGAGGATATGGGCTGCTGTACGCGCTATTCGGGTACAGTTGGAGCTGGAAGCTGAATTCACCAAATTCCTCTTCATGGTAGATTATCTTCGATGTATCTGGATGAAAGCTTATTACTCCCTGTCCGTACTGACTCATGTAGCATTGAATTGGAATTTCAACACGACGGTCACGTGTGAAGCCTAAGCCAGGAGATACAGGAATCACGTCGGTCATAATCACGTTTGATATCACGATGTAGTCATTTTTAACCTTAAAAGGGAAAATACTTTCCATCAGTATAGTTCTATTAATGTTCATTTTTTAATGTCCCTGTCAGTTTATTGAGCAAATTCTTTACAACTATTTTATTTCAGAAAAGAGTACATTTAGTACAATTTTGATAATAAGGCAAAAAATGACGGTGAATAAGCTATTCTTCTTTTTTCTTTTTTTTTTCTTTTTTTGAAAAAATAAGGCTGGTATTGACAAATCTTTGTTCACAAAAAAGTAATTTTACTCTCTGTCGACAAAGCGTGTTTATGTATCGAGTTTGTCGACAAAACGTATGGGAAAAAAATTAAAAAATAATAAGTTACTTGAGAAATCTTAGGAGCATACATTGTAATGAAATTTACTTTGCTGTAACTCGCCTAAGTATAGCAGATTTTCATTTAATACACTTTATTACAAAATTGACACATTAATTATAATGTTGATTCTTAAAACTCTAGTGCTGCACTGACGAATTTTTTTTGTCAGCGGTATCGATGTCAATCGCTCAATTAGGAGGAGGGGGTGTTAACAATGAAAATGCTAGGCGATAACGGCCGTACTTTTTAATTACATTCTCACCTCTGTTGTCGTACCGCATTCATCAAATGCAGATGACATTCGATAATGAGTTTCGTTAAAGTTTTCACAAACGCAGCTGTCGTCTATTAACGACAGCTCGTCTGCAGATATGTCACCAAGTGCAGTTTTAGGGATGTAGACCACCATCGTGTTGTTTTCGCATTCAAGTTCAGCTGTTATGTTGCTGTATGATGGGGTGGATTGCGTTGTTACAGGCGGATCCCAAGGATACGTTTGTGTGGATATTGGTACTGGGTTCCGCGTAGGAGGAGCATCTAAAGAAAAAAATGAACTT
The DNA here is from genome assembly GCA_000969725.1 of Ophiothrix spiculata. Lineage (NCBI taxonomy): Eukaryota > Metazoa > Echinodermata > Ophiuroidea > Amphilepidida > Ophiotrichidae > Ophiothrix > Ophiothrix spiculata. Next base: position 25,492 of record JXSR01S009071.1, read on the forward strand.
ATACAATGATAAGCTTTGTAGCTATATCAACCCTATTCTGATAAAAAAATTCAATTTACACGGCAAAAATGATGGTTCTAGGGCTAATGGAGCAGCGAACATTACGCAACTTGAATTAAATTGACATAGAAATAGCTTATCAAACAGTCAATTGAGCAGAGTTAGATTTTCGCTGACATTATGGAATCTGCCCCGATTTCGAATCGTGGTGGTAACAAAGTCCAGTGCCCTTTAAATTCTCATTGATATGGAACTATAAACATATTGTTCAATTAACGTAGGCTGATCCCCGCTTTAATGGTTGAAATGCAGGATATACAATCCATGGAACTGCGACAGGACCTGAAATGATGCTCACTTTGTAATAGGGCTTACAGACTCAAGTGGTTCATGATTTGTAAGATGTGAATGGTTCTGATGAATACAATTATTTCGTTGAAAATGTTAAAGACTGAACTTGTGGAAGTAAAGGTCATTGAGGTGTCATATTAAAGCTATCATGGAACTTGTAAAAAAAAGTGAAAATGACCTAGGACCGACTTTACAACTGGTTTGGACTGGAATGTAAACGAAGCTAATAATTACTTATATACTAAGATGTGGGTTCGTGATTTTTTAGGTTGTAAGCGGATCTGATGGAAAGCCTTACCAGTAGTATATTCCGCGCAACGTACACCAGCGTCCTCGTTATGCACACAGTTATGGTCACCCCAGCCTCTATGATAGCAATCACCAAGTGTCAGTTCATTTCCAATACACCCAACATCATCAAGAAGAATGGGATCTGAACCAACCCCAAAGTGAGCTTCCCTATATTTATAAAGATCACAACAGATACTTTAATTATTTCAAGTCTTGATCTTGTAGATTTGAACCTTTCTTCATTTCCGGTTGGAATTTGCATTTATCCGTATGGACTTTTCATAATTCGTATAATAATTTAATTTTGCGTAATTTTTAAAGCCATTTCGTAGTCATGCAGAACAGATTGAAATTAAAATCCCTGCACATTTTATTATGCTGTAAACATTTTTTTTCTAGGCAGCACAATCTTATTGACTTTATGCATTATGCATTGTGTATGATGAGATGAAACGATGAAATGAAATAAAATGATATAATAAAGAAGCAAACGTATAATTAAATTATTTGCGTACATCCATGCTGTTTAACCGGATATATGACCCAGCTATAAAGAAAAAAGTACAAGGGGCGAGACAAGACGCATGTCTCTACGACTTAATGAATTTCCAAATACTACCGTGGCCATATATTCTCACCTTTAGCAAAAAGCAAAAAGGCGTTTACGACTCATCTGCCATCTCCAGTCACAAATGAGCTTTCCCTGTAAACATTTACCGCGTAATCATATTTGAATAAAGTGACGTCGCAAACTATATACATCTAATACAAATTAATCTTTGCCTATTTACCTTTTGAGACATAATCGTATCCGAGTTGTTTACATGTGTGCACGTTATATCAAAAGTTGTTATTTGAAAGGGAATTATATAAGTTTTAAAATGATACATTGCTTGCGAAAATTGAAGTGTGGGTGTTGAAGTTATAATGAATGGTGACAATAATGTTTTAATTATTTTCTTTATAATATGCAAGTTTAATTTGTCTATATCTCCAAACACTTGTATTCAAAAGTATATCAAATTGGCAAAAGATGATTTTCAATTTGAGACACTTTTGCCAATTATTTGAGATGTTTTTGAATACTAGTGAAATTTGCACGACCAACAACCTACCTTTTGATGTAACATCGATCGCCATCATATATAAATCCATAAACCACTACATAACGAGCCTTACCTGTAAATATCTGACGCATAATCGTATCCAAGTTGTTTGCAGACGACATCGCCATCTGTGATATCCCATGAATCATCGCACACAGTCCCCCACTCTTCTTGGTGATAAACCTCGACGCGTCCTTCATATACATCACTACCCGCAACGAGGCGAACTTGCCCATCTGAGGAATGAATAAGTATTGGTTTCACGTTGTAAATATTATTTGAACATGTTAAATGCCGAAAATTATAAAACTATCAACATAGTGTTTATATGTGATATATATCATCCACTAAATCAATTGTATATTATAATAATGAAAATTATTACAGCAAACGGCAATCGGTGATCTCCTATATTTATTAAATAAAATTTAAACATGTGTCTTGTAAAGAGCATGGCAATTTAGCATGTCTTACATAGAGATAGAGCATAGTAATTGGGGCTGAAATGTAAATTCGTGCATAATTTTTGTTAAAAGTGATATATCAACTGATCTCACTTTATAATAAAACACGTTTCTATTTTTTTTTTCGAATACATCTAAATCAAAGATGGGCGCCAATATAAATAATGAATAAATAGTAAAGCGACTTTTATAGAGCGCCTAATCAATAGGTCAAAGCGCTTCACAAACGTACTAACACTACAACAACTTCACTACAAAATCAAAATACAAAGGAGTTAAAAAGTAATAATATACATAGCAAAATATACACAAGTCAATAAAAATACCCCCGAATGCTGCGTCCGTGAGGCGGCAAGGAAAACATTACTTGGTGGAAGGTTGAATTTAAGAGCCTTTCATAAACTTAGGGTGGAACAAGAGCGAAAAGACACTGGTAGAGAATTTGGTAGAGAGTTTGGTCTCTGTACCCTATATTTGGCCATATCTCGACTTGTAAATATGCTATAATCACAAATCTGGTTCCTGTATATTACTCCTTGTCAGTAAATTCCAATCCAAAACAAATTTGAGCATACTATCTATATATATTTTAAAAAACCTACAAGTTGCTCTACTTTTGTACATGTAGATGCTAGTTACCTTTCTTCTGAATTATACACTTCAATTATATCAGATATATTGGCAAGAAGGCTAATAAAGTTATTATTGTTGTTATTCTTCATTTTAATTTTAGTTTAATTACTTCCCAGAGCTAGAAATAGTGAAAACCAAAACGTGACAGGTGTGACCACATTATATAGGGTAGAATCGTGACAGGCGTGACCGATTTTGAGATGTAATAGTGGAGCAATAAGCAATCACTAAAGATTTGTATATTGCTTTGCAGATTAAGACTCCATGATAGAAGATATATATTGATGTTTCATCAAAAAATGACCTTCTAATAAAACACAGCAAAACTGTTCATGTTTTTCGTGACAGGCGTGACATCTGAAAACGACAAATTCTAACAATACACTACTCGCCTATTGATTAACATTTATTACTAAAACATGATTGTACTATGGAGCACAGACACTGATGCTTCTTATACACTAACTAGGAAAAATCTCAGATGTTTTTCTCTGTTTCAGTACCAAATCACTTTTTGGTGCAAATTTGGGGGTAAAATGTTACTAAGGCTTGGCGTCCAAAGACATTCGCTCACCCGAGAGACATTCGCTCGCGATATTCGCTCCGATTTTTTCGGTCAAATGGAGTGTTAATGACACTTACAATGCTTGAATATGGGTTAAATTGATGTTACCATCGATTTAAATAATGTTAACATCAATTTAACCAATATTTAAGCATAGTAAGCAATGTTTTACCTCTATTTTAGAGAATATGTCAGAGCGAATATCGTAAGCGAATGTCTCTCGGTTGAGCGAATGTCTTTGGACGCCAAGCCAAAGGCAACATCCAACTTACACCAGTCATAAAATAAGTTCTACCGAGTGAGTCAAAAAAACTGCAATAGTTAAATAAAAGCCATATTTTAAGAACAAAAGATGCCATGAACATGAAATGTATATATCTAAATAGATCACAGATTTACCTTTAAAATGGTGAAAAAATAAGGAAAATTGATAAAGGCGTTATGGAGATACACTTATTTGAAAAGGAAGGCATAAAAACAGTTCTGTCCAACTATCGTGCATATGTTTTATTCAATACGTAGGACACAATTATGACATACTCTTTTCTCTTTGGTTTGGGTACGTTGAAAAGGGCCGTTTGAGCTTGGTGGCCCTGAATATTCAATATTCGGTTGAACGTGGACTGGGACACATGCATGTGGCAGAGGTTTTCTTTGCGAGTTCACTTCGGAGTCCCTTGCCTGACGAACTCATCGACGTTTCTCCTGCTTCTTGCCGTTCGCGGTCTTCAAGATCTCTCTTTATTTAGTTTATGGACTGTTCTTGTTCTTTTGAATTTCACCTGAATTCATAGATGGTGGATGCACATGGTGCACCCGATTGGGAGAATGCACACCGGAATCTCCGTTTCACTTTTGCATGAGATTTGGTGGTAAAATAAACCCCAGCAATAAGAGCACGTTGCTCGTTTGTGAACTGATCTTGAGGCATTTTAAACAGTGACTGATTGATAAGCTCTCCCTTCTAAGACAGTACCCCAAACGTGTCATTTTGCACTTGGAAAGACCGCCTAAATTATCTTTTATATGTAAATTAATAGAGCAAGGTAATCGGTTGGTGTTATTATTCAAGAGGTGCATACACGAAATTCAATTCAATATTGGTACTTTGAATCGTTATGAACTGTCGTTTGACGAGGCATGCTTATTTGGACAGTACTGTTTTCATACCATAATATTCAAATAAGGATATCTTCTCAATGCCTTTATCAAATTGCACCATTCTTTCACCGTTTGAAAGCCTTATTCATGATCTATTTAGAAATTAATATTATTTGTTCGAAATTTCTTTTGTTCTTACAATATGGCTTCCATCTAATTATTGCAGTTTTTTTGACTCGCGTGGTATTTGATTTATGGAAAAAAACAAAGGTAGTTCCTGATACATTGATTTGTTTACTTTCAACTCAAGTATTACTTTAATGTCAGAATTGAACTTGAAAAATGCATGTCTGTGATACAAGATCATGGAATTAGCCTTAACATAGTCACTTCACCAACCCATTAACTTGCGGGTAAACATTGATATTTCACACCGCTGACCTACATACACTTAACACAATCAAGCAGGCGTGACTTTAACTAGGCTTGGTAGTATTGATTTGACACTTAAAACGAGTGTTCCTAGACCCTTTTTTCTGACGTTATTCTGAATTCCGCGCTATGTGAATTGCCCAAGGACACCAACCCATGTTTAATTGTTTAAAAAATCTGATATGTAGTTGCATAGTTATTGAATTTTGAAAAACTGACAATTTTTTTTTTGAAGTGAAACACACCAACCCATTTTTAATTTTAAATAATCTGATATGTAGTTGCATAGTTATTGAATTTTGAAAAACTTAAAAAAAATTTTGAAGTGAAGAATAAAAGAATTCAGTTGTCTACAATTAATGCAGACATCCATGCATGCTGAAGAATTTTTAGAATATATCTGCTTAATCCTCATGTTATTAAACATATGCGGAATCAAGAAAAACAATTTGGGTAAAAATTCTGCGCCTGTTCTTTGCTTCAAATTCCGCCCAAATTAATTATTCATCAGTCCTTAATCACGCAGAACTAATCATCTTTAAATGCCCCGAGCATGTGTGGGTGTAAAATAAATCCTCATATGTGTGTAATATACCTTCAGACAATTAAAATATTGACTAGCGGTGTATCTTTTATTGTTGGCACAACCTTACTAGTCTGAAATAAAGAAAGTAAAACATTAAAAATCCCTGACCTGTGTTCTCCAAAATTAATAACATAGCGATTCAAACGCCTTCATAACTTTGCACGGAAGGTAGGATTTTAACAATTCAAACGGTTTTTGATTCCTTAGATCATTTGCTTTCATTTAAAGACCGTTTGAAAGAATTTGAATTTGATTAATTTTAAAATTGTCCGAAGTGTCTACTTAACAATACCTTTTCTGTGTTCATTCGTTGTGGGCACTGCTGCAGTTGTTGGCACCGTTGCTGCTGTTGTCATCTCACCACATGGGGTAATAGTAACACTCATCTCGTTGTTATCAATCCAATCAATTGGCATGTCATTCCAGAGAATAAGCAATGTAAGACTTTTGGTTTCTGATCCACATGTGTCTTTGGAAATCGTTAGGAGTGTGAACACTGCTTGTTCACTTCCATTTAATATAAATGACGTATTCTTTTGCTCATAGTCTATACCCGCTATTGCGTTGCCATCTGCCGTCTTCACCACTAATACGTATATGACAAACGTAAAGTCCAG
>JXSR01S009072.1:56491-67863 GCA_000969725.1 Ophiothrix spiculata
AAATTTTACAAAAACAGCAAAATTATAGAGATCTTCAACCAGTTTGATTACATTTGACCCACAGAACATGATTCAAAAGAAATTTGATCAAAAAACCTAGTTCCCGCCATTTTTGAAGATTTTAATTTAGAGAGGGCAACCAAACACTTGCTTTCGATTAGCTCTATACGGACCAAAAGCCTTTATTTAGTGATGTGTGTCCTTAATACTTTATGCAGATGACACAAGTCATTTCACGTCACATAAAGATATTAACACACTAAATAACATTATGAATGATGGACTTTTTAAATTAAACAAATGGTTCCAGTCAAATAAACTATCACTTAATACTAAAAAAATCAAATGTCATGTTATTTGGCACTCATATAAAAACAAACCAGTATAGAAATGAACTAAAACTGTCACTTGAAAATGTTGAAATAAAATGTGTAAGTTATAGAACCAAACTTACTCAAACTTGTTGTCTTCACTTTTTTCCTAGGCTGTACATACATGCAGGGAATATGGCTGCTGCAGTGAATGTGGCTGCTGCCGGTAACTGTGAATTCAATTATTTTGAAAACAAGTAAGTGCATTGTAGGGCAGCTACAATCTTTGAAAAACTCCTGCACATTATTGCCCCCACCACTGACCTTTGTTTAAAAATGATTTACCCTTTTCACTGACCAATCATGTTTGAAACAACATTTTCAATGACCTACAATGTACATGTACCATAGGATCGAAGCCCTTGCACTGTAAACAAAACTCGACATATTAGCGCAAGTCAATGTGAGGTTTTGTTAACATATAACATAAGCTTGTTACGTACGTGTTCAGCTCAAATAAAATAAAGTAATAATATACATCGAAGAACAATGGCCTACGTGACATCCAAGCTTTTTTTAATGGGCACAACTGCGCAAATTTGCACTAGGGGTGATGTGGCGAGATTGTCGGGGGCAATTTCCAGGGGGCGAGATGTCCTGTATCCCTGAGAGCAACCTGGTCTCTGTTATTCCCCCATACCAAAACCTACAGTGACAGGGCCTTTGTTGTTGCTACCCCAACACTGTGGAATGCTTTTCCCATTATAGCTGTCTGCAATTTGGCCAGTGTTATTAGAGACCGGTCTATAATAATAATATAAACAAACTTATGAGCGCATAATAATATACAAAAACATCTCAATGCACTATAAAGAGAAATAGTAATTTTTCTTGACATTCTCTACAAACGTTATGGGGTGACAAAAATGTGGTGGGTCATATGGGGTCACAGTTTTCAACTTTGTCTGATTTCAAAGTTTGAGGTATCAAATTGTTCATCTTGAAGCAGTGATCAAAAGTGTCACATTGACCCCGGCGTTTGACCTTTCCTTAGTGGTCAAAGGTCAAGAAATAGGTCAAATTTTCAATTTTGTGTGATTGCAAATATTAAGGTGTCAAATTATTTGTCATCAGCGATCAAAAGTTGTTGTGGTGACCCTAGTGTCTGTCCCTTCCTTAGGGGTCAAAAGTCAAAAAAAAGGTCAAATGTTCAGCTTTGTGTCAGATTGAAAAATCAAGGCGTCAAATCAAATTCATCGTTATGAAGCAGCGATCAGAGTCATAATGGTAACCCTTGTGCCAGGTCAGACCCTTCCTTAGGGGTCAAAAGTCAAGAGAAAGGTCAAATTTTCAATTTTGTCCAAATTAGAAAATTACTGTGAAAAAGTTATGTGACATATAAACTGTAAAAGGGCAATTGCAAGCATGAAAATGACAGCTTTTCAGCTGATTACAGTTTTTTTACTTTTTGGAATTGGACACTTTTAAAGCTTTTTCTTATAAAATTAGCCTAGATTTTGGAGTAAATTTGGACCCTTTCAGCTTTTTTTTTTAAGGTTCATTTTTATGCCTGTAATTGACACAGTGACACACTTCAGTGACAGTCATATCTTGTTTTATTTACTTTGTTCATTTCAATATTTGTTCACTTTCACAAAGTTCTATCTTTTCAAAAGGGATTACTCCCACCTTCGGAAAGAGAAATAGGTAATTTTGGGTTGTAAGTGAAAGCCTTAAATGTATTTGGTTGATCCAAAACAGCATCGGAATAAACTTCCATAGTTTCTCATGATAGAATCTTCTCTATCATACGTGAAATGGTTTTATTTCTATTGGATTTTCAGGCCTGATGGGATGGTACCCTGTTTTGCTCTTGGAAGTGACAACTATCAAGATGTACTGCTTCAACAGGATGCTAGAAATGCAGAAATAGTAGGGATTTGCTTCCAAAAGGTGGACACTGGTAGAGTTCTGCCTATTCTTGATAATGATGTGTTTGATGCAAGAATCAACTGGCACAACTCCCCTGTAAATGTGAAGACGAGGAATAATCCACCAGTCTACTTGGACCTGGATGATCCTGCTTTAAGACTATTGGGTCCTCTCCGTTATGAATGGGTGGACTTTGTGACCACTATGAGTCGGGCGAGGGATCTCTTACTTAGAGCGGTAAGTTCAAACATTCGGTTCTCTCCGTTATAAATGGGTGGACTTTGTGACCACTATGAGTCAGGCGAGGGATCTCTTACTTAGAGCGGTAAGTTTTGCTCTTGGAAGTGGCAACTATCAAGACGCACTGCTCAACAGTCTTGCCTCTATACTCCATCAAGGAGAGGTCTACTCTCTGCCAACGACCCAACTCGTCTCGTTATCCGGAAGAGTAGAAGACGCTGTGGTGACAGATCATTCAGTGCCTACGGTCCTAGGATGTGGAACAACCTCCCATTTCTTATACTATCTGCTTCTACAGTTGCTACATTCAACGTAGCCTAAAGACTCAACTCTATAAATTATGTATTTAACTATTTTTATTTTGTTCATTATCTGCCCTATCCCATTATGTTAAGTTGCTATTTCATAAACTCATCTTTAACAATTGTAAACTCTCATGGTATCCATCACCTTGAGGGTAGACTACAGGTATTTTTTGCCTGTGGTCAATTTTTCATGTATCCTTTATTTGTTTCACAAACCCATCCTTAATCATTTGTAAGCTCTTATGGTACCCATAGCTGTAAGGGTAGGCTGCGGGTTTCCACCTGCAGTCGTTTTATATTGTATTTGTATTAGTTGATTCTAAGATGCTTCATGAATGTATTTGTGTATCATGTATTCATTGTATAGCTTTTTAAGACATTCATTTGTAAAGCGCTATGATCAATTTGAAATTGCGCTATATAAAAGCCGTTGTATGTATAGTTAATTTAATAATTTATTTATTTAACGGCTCCTGGTACAAAAAAATACTAGAAATTATTATTGATATCAAAACATGGTCTTCTGCTAATCATCTAAAACTCAATAAGGACAAAAACGGAAGTCCTTCACATAACATCCAATTTCAGAAAGCTATCTCTTCTTTCAAGTATTAAAATTGCCAGTACTTGTATCAAACCTGTAAAATCTGCTCACAACTCAACAGGGTGGTTCAAAAAACTCAAAACCCAGTTTCAAGGTCAATTTTCGAGTTCTTCCTGCAAAGCTATAATTTTTATTTTGCATATTATTATTTTTGGGCACATTTTAAAGCATCTCTGAAAATTTGGTACACTTTGCATATGGTTCTTAAGATAGAACTAATCTTATTAATCTCATTTCAAAGTGCTTTGTCCACCGAAATGTCTTGATTTCAGTTTCTTCCTTCAACTTGTCTTCCTTGTTTCGCAATGCATGTCAATGCCCTGTTATGCATATGTTGCACAGCACGTTGTGTCACACGGGTCCTTCTGATGGCAGTGAAGGCATTTTCAATGCGTTGCCTTAGTTCATTCAATGTCCTTTTTGGGACCTTCACTGTACATCTTTGCTTTAACATCATCCATAACCAAAAATCCAATGGAGTCAAGTCTGGTGACCTTGGTGGCCACTCAACGGGATGACCTAGTCCGACAACTCTGTTGGGGAAAAGCTGCTGGAGACGGTTGCAAACAATGACTCGCCTGTGAGCTGGAGCTCCATTTTGTATAAACCAGGCCCGTCGAATAGCACCATTTACGTTGCTGTCAAAAAATTTGCCACAGCTGGGGCTCTAGTGTCTGATTTTAATATTATGTTCAGATAAATGTCTGTGTCAAGACCATTAAACGTACTTACAAAAAAGGTTCCAAGGACAAGTCCATTTTCATTAGGTCCATCACTTTTGCTTCATCTCAAAAACCAGCCATGCCAAACATATAAGATTTTCAAGGATGCTTTCGATCGTACTGTTGACCAAGTTGTCTCAAATTGAAGTCGTTTAATAAACATTTTGTTTGTTAAAAGGTGACTTTGGACTTGGGTTCTAAGTTTTTCGAACCACCCTGTATTAACAATATCTGTCTGCTTCTTACATCTCTGTGCTTTGCCGACTTAACTGACTTCCTGTTAAATTTCGCGTCATGTCCAAATAATTCTCCTTACTTGTTAAGTGTCTCCATGGACTTACCCCAGATTACCTTGCTGAACTGATCCAGGAATATAAACCTAGTCGCAATCTACATTCATCATCACAAATCAGGCATGATTATCTTCAGGTTTTTACCTGAATTCAGGCAAAAATGCTTGGATCTTCACTACTTACAAAAGTATTGGGAAGTTCACAATTTCAGGCAAATTCAGGCAAAATTACAAAAAGCCATTATCATCCCTGACAAATAAATCTGGTTGCTACTGTTTCGTATGGTCATAGTCCATCTAGATGGACCTCGCAGCGAACGCGAAGCGTGAGCGGAAGGCGAAGCCCGACGAGTGAGCGCCGCAGGCGCGCCTGCGGCTCTCGCTAGTCGGCTTCGCCCTCCGCTCACGCTTCGCGTTCGCTGCGAGGTCCATCTAGATGGACTATATGGTCACAGATCTTTCTTGTTTGACAGGCATGAGAATGTTCAGGTTTTTGCCTGATTTCAGGTATTTTCATGTTCAAAAATCCACAATTTCTCTGGAACACTTTACCTTTGCATATCAAAAAATTCAAGAACCGAACTCATTTTTGCACTAGAGTCTGTTTAAAAACAGGATTTTTGTTGTTTTGTGGGAAATTTTAGTACAGGGGCCTATGGGAAATGTTGCAAAAGTGACATTAGTGTTGATTAAAAAATTCCATCCACAATTTTTTTTTTGTCAATTCTTTCACAAAAATTTATAGAAGCCATAATTTGGTGTAGCTTTGACTTACATTTGAAAACAAAATCCGTCCGCCTGCACTTGCTCAAAAAATAGTTGTGGAGGACAATCAAACAATTTATTTTTTTTTGGCCTAATTTGAATGCTAGCTGCTACTGGCTGTTTTATTTCAGGAAAATAATATGCTGTATATGTTTAATTGTTTTTATTTCAGATGGAACGTCCAACTCGACGTCGGGCTGATTCTTTGTTTCGGGCATTTCACCAACATAAGGAGGCATCAGTTGTACCACTATGTCAATTTATACTGGGAAATGAGGCTCAGTTAGTAAGTATTACCATTAAATAAATCCATGTTAGGCCTAAAAAATATTATGTATTTGCTTGCCCTCCGCAAACCACCCCACCCTAAAATGCCAAAAAATTGTGTCTGGTTTATTATTTTTTCTTCAAACATGCAAAATATTAAAACTCAATATTTTCGATGGATAACGTAAAATATAGCGGTATAACTATAAAGTCACATTTAGTAGTATAAAATGCATATATCCTCTAAATAAAGACCCACAATCTTTGATTAAGTCCTGCATTGCTTGGTATTTTGCACTTTTTGGCCTTATCTATGCATGTGAAACATATTGTCCTTGTTCATATTTGTATCAATGAACTTCACTTGATTTTTTGAAATCAAGTTATGGTCCGTCAAAGTTTGTCAGGGAGCAAAATGTATAACTGAGATAAATGCATTCAAAGATCAGTATGCCCTTTATTTTCTGTTTCATATATTTCATATTTCCAGTCGTTTTTTTGAAAAGAAATTCTACTGGTGTTTTAAAGTAAGTGCGAGGATTGTGAATCTGTCAATTTCGGCAAATTATGACCTTGACATGTATTTTCACCTGTACATAGCGCAAAATGAAGTTTGTTGCATTTACAGCTCATTTGAAATGGACGATCACAAATACCATTTCCTTTTCATAAAATGCCCTGACTTCTAGCCCCTGGTTCTATTCGCAGGCAATATGGCCAAGACGATTACGTGTGATGAAAAATCTGGAAATTAGGTAATCAGAGTTGCAAATCAGGAAATTTTGTCAAGAGATACATGGTTTCAGGAAATTGTTGTATGTGTAAAGAATACATGTAGTAGTGTGCAGTCAAACAGTAGTAAATTTGTCATTTTCAGGAAATTTTGGAGCCTTTTACTGGCATCTCTGGGTAATACACACAAAGTAATTTTCTTGTTAGAGACATTTGGAAAAAAGAAACTTGTCTTGAATACTGGCGTGAAATCTATCTTAAAGGATTAATTTGAGGCAAGTTTGCAAAATACACAGAGCAATTCTCTTGCCTAATCCGATATGTCCTGAAAAAAGTCCCTGTGTGCAGAGGCCTTATGCCATTTATAGTTGCGTGATCAAACTCAACAATGTATGAATAATCAAAAGGTATGACTAACCTTGACTCTCCTTAACCATAAGGCCTATGGTAATGAAACTTGGTGACAGGAAGGGTCTCAAGATAAACTCGCTCTGCGAAACTTTTGGGGTGTGGTCAAGGTAATTTCAAGTTCAAAAGGTCATTTGAGGTCTTTGAAAAGTTGACCCAAGATCGTCTGAGGTCATTTTAAGGAACCCTTGACATCACATGGGTCAAACTTGGACCATACATAGCTCAAGGTTGAGTTCAAAGGCCATTTTAGGTCAAATTTTCAAAATATTTAAAAATTTGACCTGAAGTTGTCCGAGGGCATTTCAAAAACCTCATTACACCTTGACCTTGCATGGATTGAACTAGATCGACCTCACATGATTTAAACTTGGACCATGGGTAGCCCTTGTGTCAAGGTCTAGGTCAGTTAAGTTCAAAAGGTCATTTGAGATCAAATTTCCAAGATGGTCAAAAAGTTGACCCAAGGTCATTTTTTAGGTCAAAAAATTGACCTAAGGTTATCAAAGGTCATTTGAAGGTTACAGCAATATCTTACACCCTGGTCTCTACATGGCTTGGACAGCCCTTGACAAGGTCATTTATGATCATTTGAGGTCAAATTTCTTAAGTGGTCAAAAAGTTGACCTGTTGAGTATGTTCTCAACTAACAAATTGTAGACTTCACTGAAAGGTTTTACCATATTGGCCTACATATGTACATCATGGCAATGCATCTTTGATGCGCTTATTACTATTTTAACTAATACATTCTTTCTTATTCTTTTACTTGTTTCAGTCTAGGAACGCATTTTTCCTGAACTGGGTTGAGGCAGGACTCATAGACGGCTGTGAGGGTACACCAAATGGTGAATTTCATGGAGTTATGTGGAATCTGTTTCCGGAGGTAAATGAGCAACCAGGAGTCTTATGCCTAAAACAGCCACCAGCTGACACAAGTAACCAAACAATCATGATGGGTGTGCCTCATTGCCTCAATTATGGTTGTTTAGAAGCGCAGATTGTGGCTCTAGTTGAGGAAAACGATGATATGCCTCATATGGTTGATGAAGGAGAGAGAGGAAGACTTAGGCAAAGGGTGCTATTGCCAAAAAGATTGGACAATAGAGCAAGGTCGCGCTCACAATCACCTAATGAAGTGCGGATAGATGACAATGTGGATAATGTTAATAACCCAAACTTGCGGCCACGGCCACTTATGATTGACTTGCTTAATAACCCTAGAAATTATTTACTGAAGCCTGGCAACTTCTATGAGTACTTTGAGCCACACAAACCTGATTTGGTATTGAGGTGGAATAAACCGGGCCAAAAACAGTGTTTCCTCAAATTTGCTTGTGAAATATCTTCTTGGAACAAAAACAACAGACAATATGGTAAATTGGAGGCTCTAGTTGATAATACAACTGAGCAGTGTGTACAATCGTGCTTGGCAGCATTGGCATATAACCAGCTACGCATACTTGGCATTGTCGTCGTTCCAGATGGGTTAAAGCTCATTAAGATAGAGAGATCCCAAGACAATAATGGCCCTGTTTATAATATCACAGAAACACCATTGGTTATGTGGAATAACGTGGACCATATGTATGTTCTGTTATCCATAATTCATAAGGAAATCAACACAGTTATTTTCTGAATTAAGATAGAGAGATCCTAAGACAATAATGGCCCTGTTTACAATACACTCCCGGTCAGAAGTGTTTGCGCACCAAACCTTTAACCAGCCATATCTCGAGAACCGTTCATCATTTGCGCCATATTTTTTTGGATTTATATTTTACATACATATATCTAAAAACTCAACAAGAATTGCATTTATCGCATTTTAAAATATGGCGTGCTAAACATATTGTGTATACTTTCGACTGCACATAATAAGCGGAGTTTAAATACATACCTGCACATTTGTTGGAAAACTTTTTACCTGAAAATGTTCTTCACGGCTACACGGTGATAATTAGCATTGAATAATAAACAACATAGGAACATATCAAAAAGTGGGTGTGGTGTACTTGTATATGGTCCAGGAAATCGGCCATTTTTATGGTTATGGAAGATCAAATATCAGAGGAAACATAAATTTCTTATATTGGATACATTAAGCACCTATAAAAAACATGAAGTTTTTCAAAGTCATTGTCGTTAAATATAATTATTACGTTTTTGCCCGTATTTTAGGGTGCGCAAACACTTTTGACCGGGAGTGCATCACAGAAACACCATTGGTTATATGGAATAACGTGGAACATATGTATGTTCTGTTATCCATAATTCATAAGGAAATCAACACAGATATTTTCTGAATTTATTTTGGCAGCATGCAAAGTGTTATATTCAACCCCGATCAAAATCTTCTATCAAAATATATAGATATTTTTTCAGTCTTAGTTATCATTGTTGAAAACGATAAGTACTGCCCTAAGAGTTGAAACCTTAAAGGGGCATTGGACAAGTTCAGCATCATCCCCAAACTTTTCTCTAAACATTCTGAGATTTTAAAATTTGCATCATTTGAAGTGTTAGTGGTAATAATGGCGGCCTGCAAAGTTTCATTGTCTAATTGTCAAATTCAACCCCTATATATCAAAATATTTAGATAGTCTTTTATTTTTAATTATCGTTGTCGACAACGATAAATACTGCCGTCTAGTGTTAAAACTTTAAAATTGGTTTTTATCAGGAGATTTGATGCAAATTAATTTTTTTTTTAAATTTATCTGCAATCTGTGATGTAAAGAGATTGTTTTACAAACAAAACTTTGTCTCTTTCTTGATATATAGCATCAATACATACTTTTAGAGAATAGCCTCATACCCAAGATTAGTAAATAAAATAAAATTCTAATTTTTGACGTTTCTGGAAGTTTTGATCAAAATTTTCCAAATATTTTGTAATTAACTGTTAATTACTAACATGTTAAATGTAAATCATTCACAACTAAAATTTAATTATGTGCATCATTTTCGTTTTAATTGACGATAACTTAAAAACTCGAGCGTTCGTGTAATTAACGTAATTAACTTTTTTTTTTAAAATCTGTTTGATGTTATAAAACCAAATTTCGACATTCCCGGCGATGAAAATTATTTTTTAGATTTTACCCTATGTAATTTCATCTCTGGCTATCTTTTGAAAACAGTCGGCAACTCCATATTTCTTGATTTGACATCCACTTGACATTCACATTCGACAAACAAAAAAATAAAAACTTCTACAGGTAGCAAATATGTGACCCGTCATATCGAAAGGTACCTTAAGGGTCCCAAAATGAAAATTGATGTTTTGGTCTCATCTAAACGATTATATTTTAAGCTTTAAAATGACACCTTGTTTTTGGTTATTGGATGTTCGATTGCAAAGTTACATCCAAATTGGTAAAATCATCAGACTGATTCAGAAAGAAGTTTAAAGTTTCTGTACTGGTAAAACTTGAATGGAGAGAGGATTTTTATCTCGGTTTTTAAAACATTTGTCTTATGTTTTGGATGTTGGAACCTTATTAATATGATAGAATACACTACAAAGGTAACGTTTCTGATGAAATTAGAAATTCGACCTTGGACGTGATTTTTGACTATGCTTACCTTCAATAGCCCGTATCTCGTAATTTACTATGCCGATCTTAAGGTATCTTTCAATATGACGGGTCACATATTTGAAAAATCATAATTTTGAGGTATAGGAAATCACACGTAAAAAGTTTTACCACTGAAGGCCAGTTGGCTCGGGAGCTACTCATTACTATTTTGCACCATTTTTAGCGCTTACCATGAAGACAATGCGTAAAAACTAGTGCGTGCATTGCGTTTCGCTTATAGGCGCAAATCTTACACTTAGATACCATGCGTGTGTTTTGTCAAAATCTTCCTGTCAATGAATCCGCCAACGAAGTCTGTAACGCTGCGACCTGTTGGTGAAAATTAACACCGCGATCGTCTTTAAAGGTGTGTTTTCACTGTGACGAATTGGGGGTAACAACAAGCAAAGTAAACCTGTGTGTTGCAGTTTTGAATTTTACGCCCGTCATCGTTAGTTAAAGGGGTAATTCATGATCCACTTTTCACGCTTTTTTAGCTAATAAGAATGCTTGAGTCATATATGTTACAATCCCGAAACCATTCTTTCAAAAGTTCTTGTATTTTTTAGAAAAGTGAGAAAATGTGTCATTTTCTAATTATCGACGGGGCCCGACAGTAATTACAACACAGTAGCCTATGGGGATTTTTTTAAATGTTGAAAAACTTGTAACTTTAAAACAAATGGTCAGAATCAAGTGTAATTTTCAGAATACATTTGTGTTATACTCTTCTTTTTATTGAGCTAGAAAATAGGTGAGGCTTTTTTCCCATAAAAAATCATGAATTGCACCTTTAACACTCACACACGCACCCCGACACGCACACTATCGTTACTATCAGTCATTTTCAGTTACAACTTTTTAGTCATGTTAGTTGCAAATATGTTAGCATCCGTCGAAACAAGTCATCACAGTGTAAACGCACCATTACAAACAAAAATATATAGCATCAATACATACTGTTTTGCTTTTCTGAAGGTTTCGATCAAAATTATCACAATATTTAGTAATAAACTGTTAATTTCTAAAATACTATATATGTATAATCCACAAATGAAATTTTGAAATGATGTCCAATGCCCTTTTAATGAAAGATTTGATACTTTGACCAACAAGCTGTGTTTTCTATGGATTGATTGAAGATTGAAATATGCTGTTTGTAATATAATTTATTTCAGTTTAATGAATTTATGCAATCAACAATGGTATGGTA
>JXSR01S009073.1:21381-31742 GCA_000969725.1 Ophiothrix spiculata
ATATCTGTATAGACAGCCGTGCTGTGATCTAGATGAAATGGCACGTTAAATAAGCCTAATGTATGTATGTATGTATGTATGTATGTATGTATGTATGTATGTATTAGCCTACTTTCCATCCATAATGGTATCTTATGAGTAATGGGTGCCTTCAGCCACACGCATCGCGTTTTTAAAGGCATCCATGTCTCACATATGCAAAGTTTGTTCTCTATTGGAAATGTTGCATATTTATATAAAGTGTTATTATATTTGTATATGTTGAGAGAAAACAAATAAACTAATCTGAATCTGAATCTGATTTTGAATCTGAATCGTGTCCTATAACGCCTGTAAATCGGTTGTGTCCCGGGGGACAGTCCAATTCAACATGTTCAAGGGGCGACTAGTCCATCTGGATGGACTAAGGGGCGACGCGTATGCATTTGTATTTTCTCTCACCATATGCCAAATTTCGACATGCTCTTACCTAATGACCACCCATTTCTTGACCAATTAAATTATCCCACATATTTCAATATTTTGGTCTCATGCAATGACCTCGAGGTTTTACCCTCACCGATTGCCCCATTCTGTTGGAGCCTGAGCCTTACACTCGTATATCTATTTGATATTTGACTGAGTTAGGAGGTGGGGAGGGGGACGGTCAGTATGACTCACAAGTTTCAGGAAACAAATTTGTTGTGATGTAGATTTTAGGTGGTCTCCTGTGTGGTCTAGTTATCCGCAAAAGAGCACTTAAATATATAATCAATCAACCAATTAATTATATCCGTAAAATATTACTCTGTAAATCAAAACAAATAAACTAAAAAAAAAAAAAAAACAAAACACCTCTAGCATTATTTTTCTTCTTTGTTTATTAAAACATACACGTACTCGTACTTATAAATCATAAAGACATAGATGTCAATTAGTGAATCAGGTATATATATAATCCAACTAACCACTTAATTATTAATTTAATTTGTATTCCATCAGAAAATTATTTATAACTATCTATTTTGAAATATATTATCTATAATATATGTAAATAAAAGGGGTGATATTTGGCGACAGCCATCATTACAACAGCGGAATAGTATTTCATCAAAATGTTGATTATAACGAAATATAAATAAGACAAATATTGCTTACAGATATATATGCGATGGCTATCCCAGAAAGGGTTACTTTCCAGATGATATCCATTTTGATTTTATCATTCCATCTGTTACAGCATTTTCTAAGCTTCAAAATGACACCTTACTTGTTGAAATTGATCAAGGCAATCACATTTACAACAGAAAATCTGCTGGAAATTCTTATTATTTTCTTCACTTTTTTGGTGGCTAGAGTTTCTCCAATATCTTTGAAAGTGTTCTGTCACAAAGTCCTCCTTTTCGGTGAACAATCACATATTATTATGAGATGAACCATGGATGAACTGGTCAAAATACATGTGCCTCAAGAGAATCATATATTTCATTAAAGTATCTAAAACATTAAAGTTATCTTTAAAAAATGCACTTATATTGTATTTTGGATGGTTTAAAACATATTTTAACCGATTCCTGAATATGTTGCTCTGGAACGAGATGTCTTCTTAATTACACCAAAATGCGTTCTGATTATGTGCTTTGAAAATTGCATCCAGTATAATGAGGTGGCTTCTGATATTTTAGGTGTAAAATGGTTAGTGAAAATAGACACAGGTCTGATATTAGTTGATATTTGACCGAAGATACATTTACAACGCTTCTTTGTAAAAGAGTAAATGGGTCGCTACCCTGTAACAATGATTTAGAATGTCAACCACGTGTTTCATCTCGTTCCAATCAGTACTTAACTTACTTCCGTAAAAAGTAACATTATACATACAAAGGTATATTATTATTCATATAGTTTATCAAGGGATACATTTGACTGGTGATTAGAGTTGCTCACAAATGAACTCATTTTTTTCTCCTTTCTATGAAACTTTTGGAACATCAAACGTTCTTGGAAGTGCCCATGTTTGTTTCCTGGAAGTGCCCATTCTTGTTTCCAAACGGTTACAAAATAATCGTGATACCATTCCCTGATATATTTTTATAAAAAACTTAAGTACATTGATTTCTATTTTGATCTATAATTTTGAATTCCAATTATTAATAACTGATAAGACATCTTTCTTCGAGCTGTTCAATCCGTCTAAGAATTTGTGTGGTATCTGTCGTCCGGTTCTCCCTGCCTCAGCCCCAAGCATTGAGCCAAGGATTGCCCCGCGATGAGCATTCTCTCCTGCAAAGAAATAAACAACGGGAAACGGTGAGATGTGCATGTGAAAGAAGAAAAAAATAATAACAGGGGAAAAAGACCATAAAAATAGTTTTGAAAATATAGCCGCAAATGATGACTCACACAAAATGTTTACTGAGTCAGGTGACTCATATACGTGAGTCTTTTATTTGTCTCTGTAGTGATGCACTTTGTATGCTAATTGAGTCACTGTAGTGAGTCATGTGACTCAGACGTGATGAGTCAAATGACTCCGATCAAGTCCAGTTGAATCAGAAGACTCAACTTCATTACCTTAATGAGTCATCAGTTTTGTCTCTGTAGTGACGCACTTGCTTGTGTAAAATGATTCAAAAGACTCAGATTAAAGATAATGCGGGTCATTTGACTCACTCATTATTGACTTATTCGAGTGACGTTCTCTTTGTGCACAAACATGGAGGATGATATCCGAAAGGTGTTGGTGACTGTAGCCACAATATTGCCCATCATCAATATAGTAAGACACTAATTCCGAGTCAAATTCCGAGTCCAAGGGGTTAAGCTTAGGCTAAGCTTACTGCAGTAAAACAACACTGGACTAAATAGTCAAATATTGTAAGCTAACTCCATATGAAATCACTGCTTAATGTACAGCTTGATGTCAGCTCCAGAAGTTCCACATATTACTCCTGACAGTGTTAAATGTCAAAAAAGTGCTCACAGAAATGACAATTTTGTGTCATCAACCACTAACAAATGCTTTCGTCACCGACCATGCATGTTCAAGAAAATGGCCGACCCACAGCCTCGTTTTCAAATTTCGTATTTGACTCAGTAATTTATGTAAATGAGTCAAAAGTCGTTATTGACTCAAAATTCTCCAACAAGTGAGTCAATATGGTATCATCATTCTGAGTCACCTGAAATTTGACTCACTATTGGAGTATCTGTGAGTCAATTATGATTCACGTAGTGTCATAACTGAGTCAATTTGTACATGACTCAAGTAAAGTAAGGCAAAACGAATCAATTGACTCAGTAAATATTTTGTGTGCTGGACCAAGTGTCTGAATTGTCAAAACAATTCAGCCATTATGAACATGTACTTTTGTCTCTTGTTACTGTGATCGTGGCAAATGATTTTAACCATTGTTAAAATCGTTGAGGATGAAAGAGGTATATTGGCTGAAAGCATAAAAAAAACCAGAAAAGCCTCAAATGAAGCTCATTTCCATTTTGGTCCAAGGTCTTTCTTTACTCAGTCCTTAACTTTGTAGGAAGTCCGGAGTACCCCAAGAAGAACCTGTACCTGTGCGAATGTTGAAAACCAAATGCACATACTGCACCGTACCAACAAAGGTGTAAAAGTATTAAATCTGGGTCCTCCCGGAATCTTGGCCCGGCTTCCATAGACCATGACCATGATGACAGAAAAAGACGTGAGACTAATGTTGGTGCACTAAAATACCTACAACACCGGCATTATTGACCTCAACATTCATTGGTGCAAGGCGAGCAAACTACCTATGCGCTAAACTGGTCAACTGCACTGGAATTAAGAGTTTGCACATTCAAAGCGCAATGTACTTTAACAGTTTTAAATCTTAGAACATGGTGCTATTGGTGAATCCTTCACTGATAACTTCTATAGACATAACTAACTAACCATAACACATAATACCCTTACCTCCACAGTTTGCGTTGGTTAATACACCACCCTCAAAATCGTCATGGAATTCTCTTGCTAAAAAGAACATGGAAGGTAGGGAACCATCGATATAGCACGCCATGCCCAGACTAGATATTGCATTCTGGTAGACAGACAGCCGACTCTCGGATCCTTTTGTGTACCTATCAGTATTATATACAGTATAGAAAGAAAGAACAAATTAATAAACAGATTGAGCACTGAGACAATTTGCATTGTATGTTAATTGCCCTAAGACTGTAATGAGATTCAATTGGAGTTTGATCTCGTTTTGGTGACAGTTTGGTGTGGATGTTGTAGCATCGAAGGGTTGAGAGGTCAAGCACATATTCGTCCATATCAGTGTTCAGTCCACGAACCAGATTCTTTATCCACCTAATTAACACTACTGGGTAACATAAATGATATGTAAAAAGTACTGGGAAGGTTAATCGCACATTTGGGCGCTTGGAGTGCATCCCGCCCCCACTCCCTTCGTCCTTCTTTTTATCATCATATTAAAATCATTTCTGAAGTAAATTCCAATACATGCATAAACTTAAAAAAGAAAAAAAACTCACTCTGCTGCTTCTTTGGAGAATTTCTCTGCACGTTTCAAGAGTGATGGTCCACCAAGAAGTTTCGAACTAAGTGCACTCTCTGCAACATCTTTTAACTTGGCGCCATTTATTACTGCATGGAGGCTTCGCGCGTAGAGGTCTATATACGCATCCAGTGGCCGTGAGCCATGAGTTGATCGGACAGCGCGTACAGCATTCTGGAATGAAAATGAAATTGAGCATAGCTCGTGAAAGATTCATAGGGTGTACAATTGTCCACGACAGTGTGCTTCTTGATGAAGATTAGATCCTACTTGGCTCATTTGGAGCAAAAATACTGACATAAAACTGAAAATTTGACACTTAGGGCGCCTTTTCGTCATTTACATCCCCAACAAGTTATAAACTGTTTTGAGATCAATGGTAACAACTACTTTTAGTGACAGCATAGTTCAGTTTAATTGAGTTAAAGTATTAGCCATATATATTACATTAATTTTTAGTGTGAAATCATATGTGCAATACCTTCCGCACTCCCTATAGTTTGACGTTTGCCTTTATCAATGCACAGGCATGAGATTACATCTTCCTGAAAAAAGCTGGAAACACTGGAAAAGCGCGTGAAATTGGTAAAAAATGCCTCAAAACGGGCTGAAAACAAATAAAATTGCGGAAATTTTGACATCAGAAAAAGCTGGAACCAGCTGAAAAGCTGGAAAATCTCATGCCTGAATGCAGTTGTTGCATACGTATGAAGTTAAAGACATCCATAGCCACGATCACAAAAGTGAATTTCACATTTCCTCATCACTTGCCGCCTCCCTCCTCGGTACTTTCTAGGGGTCTACTGTCTATTACAGTACTATATCAGTTCGGCGGAACTCACAATTCGGATACGTATCCGAATTCGGATACTCCGTATCACAATTCTGATACCCGTATCCGAATTTGGATTAAAATCAGCTGAAACGGGATATCAGCTGAAATTAATATTCAGCTTCGCCGCGCACCAAACCGGTATGTATAAAAGTCAATAACATTATCATCATTTGTCATCTAAATTCTATCAAAGTATTGGCCAAATTATTTTGCCTTCTGTGATAAGAAGCTACCAGGACATGTTTCGAAGCTGTTCCGCTGGAATTGCACAGATAAAAATGACATTTCCACAGATACATTTATCATAAATGCAAGAAAGATGTTCTACATGTACTTGCCAGCTTGCGCTATCGATTTGTTTCCTGCGCCACGACAGGAGTATCCGAATTCAGATACCCCTCCATATCCTTATTCGGATACGGGTATCACAATTTGGATACGAAATGTGCGTGGGTATCCGAATTCGGATACGTATCCGAATTGTGAGTTCCGCCTAACTGATATGCCTACAGTGAGATTGGTGTCCAATAACAAGGCCTATATTGCGGAACCTCTGGGAAAATCTTTAGAGTACACTGTTTCAGATCTATATGTAGTATTATACAAATATACATGGTTAAAGGTGAAGAAGTGAAATCTATCAATCCCGAGGTACTGGCTAGGTGATCCTTAGACCGCAAGCCAGAGGATAATAGTCTCATAGTCACCGAGGAATAGCTAGATTGCACTATACTTCACAGATAAAACAATATAGTATTTGATTTATTACATCTCACCGTGACTCTGGATATGAGGTTGTGCGGAAAGAATTAAAACTAACAACTAGGAAATCAGCCAATTATCGAACATGATAACTTCATGAATATCAATAAGGTGTAATTAAATCTTACTCTTGCAGCAACATCTTCTGATTGGTTGTAAAAGTGCAGTACATGCGGTGTGGAGCCAACTAGAGCGCCGATACAGTCAATGTTGTGGTCAAGTTTCCCGAATTCCAGGTTCTTGGTCCTCTTCTGTACAAATTCCATGATTGCTGAGGGGTCCTTGGGTGAGCCATCTAATTGCCAATCTCTGTTTTAAAGTTAGAGGAATGTATAAATTCTTTATAGTTTCGGAGATAAAGCACAAAATGTTAAATTACTTGGTGCCGGTATACCTATTTTCCATTTTTGTATTTACATTAAACAGCCTCATCCCCAGGGTTGCACACTCTCGATTGCCTCTCAGGAGAAAACAAGACACAAGCCAAGGTTGAAACCTTGCACAATGCATTTCAGAGGTCAAGATCAATCATTTTTTTTGTATACACACCCTAAAATAGGAACCTACACCTTTAATTATCATTTGTATAATGTAACCACACACAAGTTTTATTAGTAACCCATCCCTTTACCTGAAAAATTCCCGATGGGCAGACTCTGCATAGGTATCATCATGGCTTCCTGGTGTGGTCATGAACTTGACATATTGACTCATGATATCCGTATGGATCTCATCTTCTGATTTGGATGTGTCCAATGTAGAGAGAAGCTTGTGTGCTTGAGCTGCCAGGCGAAGGTTGAGTGTGCTGTCTCCGGCTGACATTCCTACATTTTACAAGACATATTGTGCAAGAAACATGATTGAAACACATTTTGTTTTCACAAAACTCTTGATAACACGAAGCGATTATCAGGCCTTGTGTATTATTTCATTTTTCATTTGAAAATCATATTAGGGTTTGACATGAAGTACTAATTGGTAATGATTTTAAAAGCATCCCGAGCGTATGAGTGACTAGTTCTGTCACCATGACTTGACTTAGGTGTCAAGTCATGGGAATTATGTGTAGTAAAAAGCTTTCTAAGTTTAGATATGAAATATTTGAAAAATAAAAAATGTTAAAAAAAAATTCCTCTCAGCATAGACAACATCTTCTAATAGTGTAGAATCGTAACCAACCTGATTGAAACCCAAAGATAAAATGTATCACCCAAAATCTGGATGTAAACAAAGTTGAGGTTTTCAAATTCGGAAACCCAATTCTACAACATATAAGGTAAGTTTGGGCTACAAAATCATACATTTTGATTCCAAATATTAACAAATCACCTATCATGGGATGCACAAGACTGTCAAGAAGCATACTGATTATAAAATTTGTGAATTGCTTCAATATTTTGGCGGAATTTGAGGTGTGGACTTAGTTAGAAGATGGTCTGTATTGACATGCTAAAATGGCAGTTTACTACATAGCATTTCCCATGACTTGACACTAAGTCTAGTCATGGTGCCAGGACTAATGAGTAACTTGACCCACTTATTTGAGAAAAAACACCGTAAATCGTACTCAGTTTTATTTTTTATTTACTTCATGAATTTTTATTGAATCGAATTGAATCCCATATGTTGTACATAACAAATAATATTGCGGCACACATATGTGGAATCAATTTGTGTTATTAGTTATTCAGGAAATGATTTGAAAATATTGACACCAGGATACTTCTGTCACTTTTTGTCAACGAACATTGGACTTCAGTTAAAGTCAAAGATAGTTCCTTACCTTGATGATAATGAGTTGATCTGTCATTGCTTGTCCAATATTTTAATTTATCATGTAAAATAATTGATCCAATAATTGGTTTCTCAGTCTGGCCTTTGAACGTGCTTCTTCCCGCACTACCTACAAGAAGAGAAAAGGAAAATATTCTGTGGTATTTTATCATAGATGCCTAATTTGTAACAGTTAAACCATCAACAAATTTATAACATTTGTTATGGTATTTATTTATATCGGTAATAACCTAATGGTATTGGCAATATTACTACACATCTTTGTGCCCCCGTTTTTTTTCACGTGGTTTGTCCTTAGTAGTGCAAGTAAGTTTTATAACAAAGAGTAATAAGTTGATCCGGCATTTATGGCATTAGGTCCTAATTTTATTACTTTTTAATTGCTTATTGATTCTTGACTCATTTATTGTGTTAATTAATTTATGATTAAAGTTCATTTGCTTTTTTTTTTATTTATTTACTTATTTATTTGATTACTTATTACTTATCTATTTCTTTTTATTTATTTCTTTTTTTTTATTTATTTATGTATTTAACTTCTCGCTTACCTGTAGCAGATATACTCAATATACTGGTTGGATGTTTCTTGTTTGGTGCTACAAATCCACTGAGCCAATTGCCATATCCAGATTTGATATCAGCTGGGTTATAGTACCAATGCACAGGCATAGCAATGGCGTCCCCGATGAAAGAGCCCCACAGGGCCCCTTGACGACTCATTTGTACTGCTGAAGAAGCCATCTTTGAATTCCTGTTTGAAATACTAGTCTGTTCGTCAACGCTGCACTGCGTCAAATACTGGTGAAATGAAATCTTTGAGCATGTAAAGCTCGCTGAATTATGTATTGAAGTGGATAGTGATACTTCGATGAGCACTAGTAATGCTGTTGAGAACGCTATAAGCTTAAGCTTACTCATATACTTAACGTGTGTTCAGCTATTATATATGTACTAGCATTAAGCTTAAACGCGTTCCTCCAACCCCTATGATGATCGCCACATAAAATATACACACTATAAAGCTTATTTTCCCCTATGCACTAGAAAACATATATAATGATACCCGATTACATACCAGCACCTTCGTCAAGTGGCTTGGAATTACACAACTTCACAGGTCGTGATCATGTAACACATAGTCAATGACATTCGTAATCAAAATAGCCTGCATGTATGTTCCCGTTAACATTATACCACACATGTAGAGCACTGGACGACCTGTGCGGCGTATTGATTGTTAATACATTCACTGACCCTACATGGAGTGGTAAACAAACAGTATGTACAAAGTGTAAAGCTGGTTTCAGACTAGCCTGTCGTGCTGTCGCACGACCATACGACAGGCAAAAATTTAAAGTGCGCAAACTCGACCGTGTCGCATCTGCTTGCCGCACGGCAAAGCCGATATATCGATTACCCTGTCGTGGTGGTCGCAACGGCACGATATTTTGTGTTGGAATAAATTCAACTTTACTTGCGACAGTCCATTGCGGCAATATGCTAATGTGTCGTGCTACAGTACGACAACTATAAATTGCAGATGTTTGGTCGTATGCCGCAACGTCGTGTGCCGCAACGACAGCTAGTCTGAAACCACCTTAAAGGTCGCAATACCATATAATGCTGTGCAGATTGTGTACATGTACGATACGGTGAACGATTGTGGTCGATATTTATCATGAAATATAAACTGAAGGAATATTTTTTTTCCAAGTCCAGCCTTGTTTTGTTTTGCTTTTGTTTTGTTCGTTTTTTGTTTTGTTTGTTTTTTCTTTCATGAATAAGTTGGTAGGCCTAAATAAATCATAAGAAATACAGTATGTCCCAGAATAAAGATACCACTCAAAACGCCATATCATCCGTGGAATAACCACACTGTTACACTGTTGGGCAATTTTTTAGCGTTGGTTAAACTATGAACAACCCATTTGTTGGGTAAATAATATTAACCAACTGTTGGTGAAATTTTACCCAACAGTTATACGCAACGTTGGTAATTATTTACCCAGAAGTTGGGTTGTTCATAGTTGCACCAACGTTGGGTAAATTATTTGCTCAACGTTCTAACAGTGCAGACATTTTCATCCGAAGGGACGAAAATAGGCAAAACAATTTATTTTTTTTTTGGGGGGGGGGGCGGAGGCAAAAAGTAGTCAGACGCAAAAAAAAGTAGACTCATTTGTTTATGTAGCAAATCGTCCAAAATGTGCGTAAGTTTATAAATATCTTTAAAATTTGAGGTATTTGGGGGCAAGTGTTTGGTGTTTTCTTAAATAATGAAAAAATATTTTGGCGAACTGATTTTAGAAAATGATGAAAAATAAACCCATGAAAGGGTTGGATTTTGCATAGTTATATCAACAGTGTACTATTGATAATTTATACTTTTCTTGATTTCATTTGGGGCGATTGGGGTAGGCAGATATTTTTGCTTTCAA
>JXSR01S009074.1:0-11155 GCA_000969725.1 Ophiothrix spiculata
TTAATGATGATAGGTTCAACAAGGTCAATGAAATATTTATAATATACCTCTATTATCAGGAATTATTCGATCGACTGCGTATTCGTCATGCTGACGTGATTCAATCCTTGACATGTATATTAGTGTATTGTGTCGTGTGTTTAATGACTGTCAAATCCTCTTAAATTGGCCATTTCTATTGATAAAAGACGCCTTTTTCTAGCCCCATGTTCTATTCTCGGACAGTTTCTGTCAGGAGGCTTATCCCCTGAAAAGAACAAAGACTGTGATCAATAATCACGATAGGTTCAACAGGGTCATTGAAGTTCTTGGAAGTTATTTTCAGGCGTGCGAAATGCATAACTGATTTGCATCCTTTACAATTGAAATACTTTGATTAATACCATGATTATTGTAATGGTTGGCCGCAACTTAACTTTTTCAGGCAAGAGTCCTGGAAACTGTCTCCGTGTAGTGAGGCCATAAGAATGGTTGGTTCTCAGGAAGGATGTATACGAGGGGTTTAACTGTCGAGTGTGCTTTTTGATTTACTATTGACCTGCATGTTGTTTGATTTTTCTTTTTTTTATTTAAGTTAAAGCAATACTATAAGATTTTGATCAAAAATAGTTTATAGTAAAAACAGCATAAAATGGAGGAATGTGACTATCTAAAAACGTTTTCAAGTGTATTTTAAGAAAAAAATTGTTTTATCACCGAAAATGGATAAAAAGCATATGAATACTTTCCTATACTAATACATGTGGAATTAAATTCGGGATCCCGAATTTAATTCAACAAATGGCCATAACAGAAAAAGTAAGCATCTTTGAGCCGAATCGTTTGGAGGGTATTCATATCTACCCAAAACAAACCCAATAAGCCCAAAAAATGAAAAGTCATGTGTGACAGGGGGCGCTTCATTTTTAACACTTTATAGTATTGCTTTAAGACAAATTAAACTGGCCATCTCATGTATTGAAAAAATTGACCGCATGTGCACGAATTTTGTCTCATTTCACTCGCGACATGAAATGCGCATATATTAAAGGTGTAGGTTCCTATCTTAGCATGTGTGTAATTTACTTTTAACTGATTGACCTTGACCTCTGAAATGCAAATTGAGAAATTTTAACCTCTGCTTGCTTCTGGTTTTCACTTGAGAGCCAAAATAAAGTATGCAACCCTGGGGACGAGGCTGTTATGAAAATACAAAAGAAATAGAAAATAGGTATAATTTTGCATTTTATGCTATATCTCTGAAAGTAAAAGGAATTTGGAGGTGAAATTTTGGATTTAGAATCAGAAAAATATGGGCTTTAATATGGTATCAAAAAATATACTACTTCCGGTGAGCCCAAGGGGATGAGAATGTGACACCTTTAACCTATAAGTAACAGTCAACTGCCAAATATTTTGAAAAATTAAACTGTACAATCTATGATGTAAAAGCAATGTTTTGCATTGAATCTGCTGATAAAGTAAATTAAGATTTCAACAATAATTATGAAAGAAAATGTAAATATTTCGAATTCTGGGTCTGAGTTTGTTAATGAAACTTTGCATTCATGCTGCCATTATTACCGCTAACACTTCAAATGATGCAAAAATCTCAAAATGTTAGAGCAAAAAATTTGGGATGATGTTGAACTTGTCAAATACCCCTTTAATAATGTAATGTTTGAAATCAGCTTTTGTCTGTAATAAGTAGGCATGACACTATCCGTCTTGAAGTAAACTAAGACAATACTATACTCTATTAATCTTGAAGTATGCAACAAGCAGCCTGTTAATGTACATAAACCAATAAGACAAAACGGGGAAGTAAAAAAGTTCATATTTTCCGAATCATAACAACATACCCAATCTTGCTGACTATTCAAATGAACCTAGTTTAAGGTTTGTCCATGGTGAAGCAACTAAATTAGCCCAAAATAATACCAACATCCTGAAAGATTCATGCTTAAAGGGGCGGAGCATTGGGCAAAATTTCGAAATTTTATTTGTGGATGATTTACACTTCATATGCCGACAAATAACAGTCAATTAGTATTGGGAAAATTATG
Source organism: Ophiothrix spiculata (assembly GCA_000969725.1). Classification (NCBI taxonomy): domain Eukaryota; kingdom Metazoa; phylum Echinodermata; class Ophiuroidea; order Amphilepidida; family Ophiotrichidae; genus Ophiothrix; species Ophiothrix spiculata. Next base: position 2,046 of record JXSR01S009074.1, read on the forward strand.
ATCAAAACCTTCAGAAAAATCTAAATTTTGAATTTTATTTTGTTTGTTGATCTTGGGTATGAGGCTATTCTCTAAACGTATTTATTGATGCTGTATATCAAGAAAGAGCCAAAGATTCGTTTGTAAAACATTCCTTTCACGTCATAGATTGCAGAAAAATCAAAAGTTTGAAGTTTGCATTAGATCTCCTGAAAAGGCAAATTTTAAAAAATCAACTAATAGAGGGCAGTATTTATCGTTGTGGACAACGATAATTAGAAATAGACAAATATCTGAATATTTTGATATAAAGGGTTTAAATTTGACTATTAAACTATGCATACTATCATCATTATCGCTAATAATTCAAATGATGCAAAAATCTCAAAAGTTTGAGGATGATGCTGAACTTGTCCAATGCCCCTTTGACATATATTAATATGCAGTGATTGAGTCTTTATCAATCCTAATTGATCATTGCTTGTCTCTTACACAACTCAAAAACATCAGTTCACATTAATGTAGAATACAAGGGATTTGGTATCAATCTCATAACAGAGTCTGATTGCTTGCTGCATATCTCAAGATTTATAGAGTATAAGTTGCCATGACAATGCAAATATGTATCGATATGTAATCAGTTGCTTATAGTGATACCCCGATAGTCTTTTGATAAGACTTATAGAATGTATATACTGTTGTGGATATTTCTGTGCTTGTATGCTATATTGAAAGCACATTTCAATAAGTTATCTAATTATCAATGATTTTGCATGTAATGTAAGCTGGTCTATAATAGGAGTGGTTTTATGTAAAAATTGAACATACATAATAATTGTAAAAGCTACCTAACATATATAGCTAATACTTGAAATTTTTCATTATCAGTCACGCACTGTATGGCTAGTTCTTCAAACTGTGAAGTTTTATGAAGGTTACCAATTACTTTTTATATCAATATATGTGGTTACATTGCCAATATTTGAGTTTTTAACCAAATTATTATTTGGATATGTCTCTCCTAACCATCAAACTGATAGATTAACACTTCAATGTTTTTTTTTAAATATTTACAGTGAAGTTGTGAGCTTAATAGCTATTTTTTTATATTTCTGCTAATTGGAAGCAGTTCTTTTGGCATTAACACTCCATAAAACCTTATAATGATCTCAATTTAGACATCTGATCAGATTTTTTTGCTTGCTAAGTTTGTCAATCCACTTCTCTTTATTTATATACTTTTATGTGATTTAAATTTGCAGTAGCCGAGTTAATGAACAAAAATTAATCTTTAAATGCTAGTGTTATGATTTCCATGTCATAGTTTGAAAATATGCAATTGAGTGAGTTGTTTGTTTGTTTGATGAAATAAAAATATGATTTTTTTAAATTGTAAATTTACTTTACATGTAATAACATTTTAGATAGAAACAGTTGCCAAAGGATAGAATGTTGCAATATTATGTTGATTTCAAATGACCCTTTTTTTGTTTTGTCAGTATTTTGGATGTTGTGTAATTGCCTAATTTTCCCTACCAACATTTTTTATTTAACAAAACCTGTTACTTTCAAGTTTGAAATCGATTCATTTAAAGCAAACTTTTATCATGCTAAAATACAAAATGCTAATCTATAGAGCCAGTGACACTTTGTCATTTTTGTAGTTATTTTCAGTCAGATTTTTTTTCTTGTTTGAATTTTCTACATTGGTGTAAACTGTTCATTCTGAATGATCATTTTCATTCTTAATTTTACACATGCCAAATGTATAAAATGGAAACCTATTTTTTACTGCACTCTGAGACCCCACTGTACATTTTCAAGAGCTTACTGATTGATAGTATTTTTCATAATTGTTTAATATTGATATCTTTGAGCTAGATCTTTTCAAAGTAAGCAATCTCCTCTGGAGACTATGGTTATGTTTTATACAATGGTGAAATTGTACACCATCAGCATGATAATTTACACCAATCTTAAAATTATTCACCCCAAAAAAATTCTACAAGTTACCAAAATGATGAAGTGTAGCAAGACTGATAACAATATTGATAAGAAGATACCTCTCATTACTTGTAATTAAATGGTAGAAGTCACATTTAGACTATAATCCGAATGAATTTGTGATTGTTTTGCATTGATTCAGTTATCGTTATGGCCCAGCCTTTATTCTAATGTAAAAGATGTAAATGTATGCTTTCTTGTCTCTAAGACTCTGTACCAATTTATGCAGCTGCAACCATTTTTGGCCTCATATTTAAATCTTAAATGTAATGTGACAATTTTGGCTAAATTGCGAAGTTGGTGCTTATTTTGTTGGAAAATAAAGACCAAGTGCTGTCCTTTTAAATTTACTGGTAGCAATTGTGGTAGCCATGAGTGATTTGGCAATGTTAGGGATATGTTGCATAATACACCAGAGTGTTTTCAGGTTTATCTGCCAGCTGTGTTTAGTCAGTACCATAATCATTATAGAATACTCAAGGAAATTTTAGAGGGGAATCTGGACTCGCCGCCATCTTGTGTTGCTCATGGAGCAGAGTTATTGTACCTCCGGATATATTTGGAGTTTGGCCCAATATTCAGGCAGATCACGTAAATCTTCACTTGATGCATGTACTGCGTGTGCTTTTTGTTTAATGCGCAAACCATGTCTGCATTTCACATAGCGTGTATTGCAACTTGCTCTTATCAAAGTACACCAATTTTCTCGCTAATCCGTTTCAAAGACTCTCGAAGTGGGGGACGCAGAGACAAAATGCTGGAGATACAATAACTTGCCCTCCGTGAGCAACTATCCAAAATGGCAGTCATCCCATAAAAACAGCAGTGAGTCCAGATTCCCCTATATAAGTTCCTTGAGAATACCAAATTATCTTTTTCAGAGATAAGGAGCATAGTTGAGATGATAAGGTGTTTTTGGCAAATGCAGAGTGGGACTGAATTGCTTGAAATAACAGTTGTCCCAAAATAGCTACATGTAGAATGTAGAAAAAACTGATCATTTGCAATAACTATAAAAGTTAGAGCAATTATACTTTATAAACTTTTGGTACATCTCTCCTCTTGATGCTTTTAAAACTTTAATATCACAGCATTGTCATGTTTTATGTAAGCATCCAGAGGAGGGATGTATAAAACTTTTCAACATGTAACCATTTTTGGACACCTAGTACAGCACCTTTTTGAAGAAATAAGTGATTGTTGCATTAATTAGGACTAGTGTTTTAAATTGACTAATAATTGCTTTGCATGAAAAGTAATCTGTATTTACAGAATTTCTTATGTATGTGTATTTATATATTGCTTGTGTTCTTTATAATTCTATATCTGACGGGAAAAACTAATGTGGCCAATTATTATTGACTATTTCTACATCCAACAGCTTATGTCTGGGGCTGATTTCACTAACATTTAGCGATGATCACCAAACCCCCCCACCCCGTTATGATCGCTAACTCCAAAAGTGATTGGTAAATTGTTAAAAATACTCATTATTTAGAGATCATTTTTGAAGTTTGCGATCAAAATAGGGTTTGCGATTATCACTAAATGTTAGTGAAATTGGCCCCTGATCTGGATATTTGAATTGGCATGTGAATTAGAGCAAACCTGGGAGTGCCGTACTGCTAAAAACAAGCTAATTAGCATACCTTTTGTTTTTGCCAGTGCCTGATTAATATGATTATGCAAAGAACTGATGTTTTGTGTACCTTACTGCTCCGCATGCAGTGTGATTGCTTGCTTGTATATATGTTACATAGCCAAATGTATTATAATGTATACACAGTATTGTAATAATTATATGAATGGTTTGTAAACTACCAATAAATTACAATCTCAAACTATAGCTGACATGAGTTTTGTTTTGCATTTCCCTATTAGAATGTACGGGTATTCTGCCTCAATATGCCATATCCCGAGGTTATTTATATGGTTGCTGTGCACCACTATTAGATATCCATTATGGTGTCCTGGGTATGGTGCATTCAAAGGCCACCAATTTCATCACATGACATCACTCGACACGCAGTCTTGGTAATTTTGAAGCGCACTTTTCGTAGCATGTGCAAAGACTGCGTATCAAGCCAAGCTGCAGTGATGAAATCGCTGAACTTGTTTTTGTAACATGTCTTCCTGATGGAGGGGGAGGGGGTGGTTACCACCCCAGTGATTTTGAAATTGACATGCCCAAAGTTTACTTGTTTTGACCTATAGTATAGGGTAAGGTCTGCTCGTTCTATTGATACCTAGATCATAAAAATCAGTAAAGGTATTTCAAAATTACGATGCCACGAACCGAAATTTTGATTTTTAGCAAAAATTGCCATTTTTTAAAAAGCTTGTAATAAATATTCTAAATGTCAGATTTGTTTGCTAATTTTTGAAGGAAATGACAATTTTATCATGTCCTGTAAGTTATTTATAACTGCATGGTATGGATTTAATTTTTTTTAGGGGAAACACACATCAACTTGAATCCAGTTGGGCACAACATAAAGTAGCCTGGGGGGTAACTGATGTTTGTGCCTGGGTAACCACCCGAGTTTTGCAGGTTCCGAAGGTGACCCTGACCAAAAATTGGCAGAAATGATACCCTATTTGAGATCATAAATCTACCATATCTGTTGAATGGATACCCTATCCGTGACCATACCTGTTCGACATGTGTAAATGAATACCCTATCTGTACGTAAATGTGACAAAATAATTATTACAAGAAATCCCTTTTCATTACCAACACATATTTGCACACGCCCTCATCATACGCACCTTGCAGATTGATTAGAAGGAAATTTAATGATTCCAATAGGCCTAATAGTAGAATGGTTCACCCCCATGCCAATTATGGTTTAAACCAGGATCTAAGTAAACCAAGGAAATTTTATCGGGGAATCTGGATTCGTCGCAATCTTATGTTGCTAATGTATGGAGCAGAGTTATTGTACCTCCGGATACATTCGGAGTGTGCATTTTGTTTCACGCATAAACCGTGTTTGCACTTCAAAGTGTATTGCGGCTCTGATAAAAATACTCTCGAAGTGTGGCATGTGGAGACGTAAAATGCTGTAGGTACAATAGCTCACTTGACAATCCATGATGGTTGCTATCCCATAGGATTTACATGGTCATATGGAAATGGCGGCGACGCCCCTGTCCAGGCGTGATTGAATTTCCTTGAAGTAAACCTAAAGGCATTTAACTCTGACGGAACCATCATCCTACTTGGGAGTCAGGATCTTGAATTTCTATCATAGTTTTATAAATCTGCTTCGTTTATTTAAAAGGAAATTCTTGACTTTTTGTTGCTTGATTGAACGAAAGAGGGCGTCAACAAGTGAACACGAATCGAAAATGGCGTTCACCTTCGCAGCGTTCTGCTACTTGCTGGCTATGTTATTGGCTGCAGTTTTGATTTTCTTCGCCATATTTCATGTGAGTAACCTTGTAAATAAAAGAATTTTGTTTTGTCATTCCATTCATATAAGTAAGCACCTGATCGTACCTTGCATTGTGTCACAATGGTCAAGCCTAAAAGTACAATGTCGGCAAGTGACAAGTCGACGACAAGTCAATGCAATGCCAATGACTGTAGAATACAAACTACAATAAAACAATGAATGATAAAGTATTGGAGAATTGAGTTTTTCCGTTTGCCACCATTATTTGCCAGAAATTCAACTCCTCTATGCACCTATTTTCAGGATGTGATTAGATTCTGATTCTGGTCTAATTACAGTCATGCTGACTTGATGCCAGTGCCAGTGGCAGCCAGTGTACACTGCACTGTCACTAGATAGATCCGACACGTATCCTAAGTTACTATGGTAAGGATACGCTCGTCTCCATTGAACTTCTCTACAGACGAATTTCACAAGTCCATATCATCTTTCAGAGAGGATATAAATTTACCAAAAGTATGCCAGTATATTCTCATTAGTATTTAACAACATATAACAGGCGAATAATTAGCTTCAGTTGAGTTTTAAATGCATTTTTTTGATAAAAGGTGGTCAAAATCCAAGATGGCGGCGACCATGTGCTCTGACAAAAAAGTTGCCAAAAGTTGGTTTAAAAATTACTCTGGCATTTTAAAATACTCACAACAATATTAAAAAGTCATTCTGGATCATTTCAGTGAATGTTTGGGTCGTGCATGTACACTAAATTTACTAAAAACTGATGAAACAACTTTTACAATTCATGACTGTACGATGTCAATTGACATGTGAGTCACCTTCTTGAAGGTGACGTAGGCACTAGAGACAATTCGCTCGTGCCTGCACGATACTCATTAGAAACAGTGCCTGATAAACGCTGTTCCATTTCGTGTCTGATGAACGCTGAAAAAACTTCCTAAAATCTCTTTAACCATTTAAGGAAATACTCTGAGCTTCGGTAATCATAGTTAGATTAAATATAGGCAGGAGCGGACATCCGGGTGTTTTGTTTACATCCGTGACGTTTGTCCAAATAGCGCGGTGAAAACATTTGCCGACTTCCCATTCAACTCAATGGAGAAAATGCCGGCTCGCGGAAACTTTGATTGATTTTAGCAAATTGTCAAAATATTTCGATTCCAAAATCATATGAGATGTGTGGTATTCAAGTCTTAACAACATGACAAACAGCTCATCATTTCACAAATTTTCGTCTGGCTAAAAAAGAAAGAAAATGACGGGATCACTGGCTAAAGTATTGATTGTTTTCACCGCGCTCGAAGTGCAACGCAAGCTATTTTTAGACCACTGTGCTGCGTAACCGCTGCGTATGACGTAGGTCCGCTCCTTCCAATAGTTGTTGGATTTAATTCGTGAACGCGTGTTTATAGCAAGTAAATATTTATCAATGACATCACTTCTACTTCTACGCTTATTCTCATCAAAGCCTTTTCAGCATCTAGATGAGCTCTCTGGTCCTAGAGAGATGATATACTTTTGAAGGTATAGTGACTATGCACTCTGGTCCTAGAGTAGATGATGTATTTTGACATACGGTCACGGTTGCCGGGGAAGGTTCCCCTACTCTTATTTCGAACGGCCGTAGCCTAGCCCGTGACGTTCTTTTACATCCGACAGTGTGTCAGGAACACTTCAGATGAGACCGACGGCTTTACGTGCCCTCCGAAGCACGAAGCAAGTAGAGCAAAGTTTCTTGCTTAAGGAAACAAGGAGCGTACCGAGAGCCGAGACCGGGACTCGACCCCTCGACAGACGAATGCATTTTGATTATGAGTCCAACGCTCTAACCACTCGGCCACGCTCGCACTGAATTACACAAGACACACATACGCAGTCGTAGCTTTTTTTCTCGTCGTTTAAGAATAATGTCAGGTGTACGGCGCATTTCGTTTTGAAATTTTAAAGCGACTGTCACTGAAACCTAATATGAGAATGAGTCCATCATCTCTGTGTCGTAAATCAATCACCCGCAATGCTCTGCGTGGCATTTCTGCTTCTTCTGCCGTACTTGTAGCAGTCGTCCCATCGTAGCTGTATATTTTCCTCTAATTTCACTGTTTTTCAATAAAATTTTCCACCTAAAAGTAATAGGAAAGACAAGACTTTAGGCCAAATAACAAAAATAACCAGTTGATCGTCCCCTCCCTCACCGATATTTGACGCCGCACCAAATTTTTTGTATTTGTTGTTTTTCAAAAATCCCCAAAACAAAACAAAATCAACAAAACACTTTTTAATTGGTATTGACAAGTGAACAGGATCCTCATTGCACTTTAATAACTCAAAAATACCATAATATCATCTTCATTCAAATATGTTATGGTGGCCAACTTGGACATGGCAACCATCTTGGAAAAAATAACATAATAACAAACAATAAGGGCCTCCCTCACCAACTTTTCGGAAAAGTCTGGATGATCAACTGGTTATTTTTGTTACTTGGCCTTATTAGTTACAGACCCCGGGGGGTCTGTCATCATTGACATAACACTGTAAAGTGATAGTTCCTCGTTTTGGAACTAGTCCTCGTTTTTCTAAAACGAGTAAGCTACTCATTTTTCTAAAACAAGTAACAAAACAAGTAGCAAAACGAGGCAATTTCCTCGTTTTGCTACTTGTTTTGTTACTCGTGTTGCTATTAAAGCGCAATGCAAAAGTTCACGGCAAAGTCAAACGTTTTTGGTGATATTTTGCCAATTTTACTTATTTAAAAGCGGGATTTCAATCATCATACGCCGGTGCTCATTATGTTAAAGTGGGATTTTAATCATCCGATCGACCAAACCGGTGGCAGAATTTCGTCTCAACATAGGCAACTTTGAAAGGCTGTAAGTCTTTTATTAAATGAAGTATGAGAAAACAAGTAACAGTTCTGAATTCATCATTAAAGGAGCTTTAATTTGACATATAAATTGATATGTTTTGACGAAAATTTAAATTTGGGCTGTTATCCCTAATATGATGACGTGAACGCTGATGTGATGGGATACGATATACGTTTCGGATCTAATCGTAAACTACTAGTGATGCTTGCCCTACTGTATGATTTTTTAACGATGCCCACACAGTGGGGCTCTATTACTGTCTCAAAGGTGGGAGACATTCGTTATTTGTGCTTGTTAACGTTTCGGGTGAAATATAACACAACTACATTTTTGCGACCGTACATATTTATAAAATTATGTTACTGAAAACGAGGCATCGTAACCATGGAAACCTAATTTATTCTTGGTATTTATGACGGTAAATTATGTACGGTCGCAAAAAAAGGGAGTTCTGTTAAATTTCGTTTATTTCCTGGGAATATATAATTAATGCCAATTTCACAAATTTTCCCTCCAGATTTCTTATGTAGTCCTATTTCTTTATATTTTGTATGGTATCCGAAATTTCTCTTCAAACACCAAAATTTCCTGGGAATGAGATTACCAGCCAGGAGATTACCAGATTCCCCACTTTTTCCCATCCCAGCATGCATACAACCAAATAAATACTAAGCAGTCAAGTTAGCTCAATCGGTAAGGCGCTCGCTTGCGGTGCAGAAGGTCCCGAGTTCGAACCCCGCCGGTGCCAAAAGTTGAGTGTGCTTGAATTTCCCTTGGACAAGGAACTAACTGCTAATTGTCTCGTGGAAACCCGTACGAAACTCGGGGAGCTGACCCGGGCAGC
>JXSR01S009074.1:27798-49093 GCA_000969725.1 Ophiothrix spiculata
CAGTGCGGTCCCGATATCTGAAACCCGGCAGGGAACGGAAGATTGACTCTGAAAAGGGGGTCTAGAGAACTAAAGGGACCAAAAAATAACCCTTCAGAACTAGTTTTTGGGGCAAAATGGGGGTGAACTAGATTTCAAAAAATGAGGATAGGGAACTTAACATTTTTGAAAATAAGGCTTGCGAACTAAAGGATGTGCTTGAAGTGGGGGTCTAGGGAGCGGCAGACAAGGTGTGAAAAGGGGGTCTTGAGGGCCGCACAGTAATTACAACACAATAGCCTATGGGGATTTTCAAAATGCTGAAAAGTTTGTAACTTGGAAACGAACGATCGGAATCAAGTGAAATTTTCAGAATATATTTATTTTGTTCTCTTCTATACATTTAGCTAAAAAGAGGCCACATCAAAATCATGAATTGCACCTTTAAGCAATACTAGTAGTAAGACTTTGATCAAAAATGGTTTATAGTAAAAACTGCATAAAATGGAGGAATGTGACTATCTAAAAGCGTTTTCAAGAGTATTTTGTGAAAAAATTTATTTTGCCACCAAAAAATTGATACAAAGCACATGCATGCTTTCCTATACTAATACAGTAGGAATAAAATTCGGGATCCCGAATTTAATTCAACAAATTAATAGCCATAACAGAAAAAGTAAACATCTTTGAGCCAAATCGTTTGGAGGGTATTCATATCTACCACAAACAAGCCCAAAAGTCATGGGTGACAGGGGGTGCTTCATTTTTAACACTGTATTGCTTTATATTAGTCTTATCCGGGATGTTGGAGAGTATTCTAAAGCTTGAAGACGTATAGAACTCAGGCCGGAGTTCATACTTAAACTTGAAAAATTAATGTGACTTCTACTTCTACTTCTACTTCTGTACTCGGTAGAGTCCAACAGGCTGGACGTTGTGCCGAGGAAAAATAACTTGAGTCCATGAGCAGTGCAGTTGTGAAGTGCGTATAATTATACAAAGTGCGAGTAAAACAGATGACAGGAACTAGATAACACCAGCCACAGCCCCCCTGAAGGCCTCAACTGAGGGAGAGACCAGGGTGGTACCAGGGAGGGCGTTCCACATCCTAACAGTACGAGGCAGGAATGAGTTGGAATAGAGTTGGGTCCTGGCTGTGACGAGTTGGTACTTCTTTGGATGGTAGGCTCAGTATTGCTTGGTAGTGCTGGTGACAAGTAGTGGGATGGTTTCACTGCAATGATGTTATTTTGCATCTTATACAACAAAGGCTATCTGTCGCCTCTTCTCCAACGTGTCCCACTTAAGTGATTTCAGCATTGCAGATACGCTGGCTGTGCGGTGATATTGTTGTAACACGAACCTGGCTGCCCTGCGTTGAACATGTTGAATGGCTTCGATTCTGCTGATGTCTTTTTGAGTATACGGGGACCACACAGGACTACAATACAATATTCAACATGTGGTCTGACGAGCGCGAGGTAGGCTTGCTCGCGGAATCTGATGGAACATTTACGAATTACGTCTTACTAAACCAAGCATCCTGTTGGCCCGTAGAGTGATGTTGTTGATGTGATGTTGCCAAGCTAGACATGCTGTTGGAGAAGGTGAGACCAAGGTATGGGTATTCTGTGACTGTTTCAAGTTGTCTACCTCCCAGGTTGTAGTTAGCTGGATTGATGTTACGACGGAGAGTAAAATGCATTATGTAGCACTTGTCGGTGTTGAATTGCATTTGCCAGGTTTGTGACCAGTGGTAGAGGCGGTCCAGATCATCTTGAAGCTTTGAGATGTCGCCGGGATTATTAATGGTGTAACCAATATTCCAGCGCCGACATGTGCTGATGATGTAGCAATTCTTTCTCACAGTCACACTGATAGTCAAGCTGCCATCAATATAGTTGAAAGGTACTCCAACAACCATCGCTACCAAATCAACCCATCAAAAAGTGCTACTATTGCTTATAACACTTGCATCAAGATACCAATCACAATGAATACAGCTGAGATCCCATATTTAGACCAATCTGTACATCTTGGCATTGCAAGAAGTGCTGACAACCTCATTGATATCGATGAGAGGATCAAGACTGCAAGAAGAGCTTTGTACGCATTAATGGGAGCTGGCATGCATGGTAGAAATGGATTATCCCCCTGTGTATCATACCATCTCTGGTCAACGTTCGTCATACCAAGATTTTTATATGGAATGGAAGTTACCAGTTATAGGGCCACTGATCTAAATAAGCTTGAAATCTTTCAGAGGAAAATTCTGAGGCAGCTTCAATTTCTTCCAGAGAAACCTACTCCCTGCAATCAAGCAGTCTATGGTCTTCTTGGTGCCAAGCCAATAACCGCAGTGATTGAGCAGGCTGTCCTGACCCTCTTCGGCAGTATCATTAGAAGTGTGGGCACCATCGAATGGGAAATCGCACATAGGCAGCTTGCAGTAAAAGATGACAAGAGCAAGAGTTGGTTTGTACGTGTCAAGAAACTGATGTACAAATATGATCTTCCATCTGTTTATACACTAATGGAAAATCCACCAAGTAAAGAAAAATGGAAGAACATGGTCACAAGTGCTGTGAATAAATACTGGGACAATGAATTCACCTCTAAATCTGATAGAAAAACTTCACTAAGATACCTCAGCACCAAAAACCTGAGAATTGGCACACCCCATCCAGTTTGGGGAACTTTATCTACCAATCCACGTGAAGTTGAAATGGCTGCAGTAAAAGCCAGACTTGTTACGGGAACATATGTACTGCAAGGGAATCGAGCTAGATTTAATCAATACGAAGTTGATCCAACATGCATCCTATGTAAAGAGCAGCCTGAGAATCGTCTGCATTTTGTGCTACAGTGTAAGGAACTAGATAGCTGTCGTGAGTTTCATCTTAACAGGATCAAAACCCTTCTTACTGAGACTTACAGCAGTGATGTTGCAGAAGGTTTAATCATGAATCAAGAAATTCTTCTGCAAGTGATACTAGACTGTACCCATCATTCCCTGACATACAGAGCTGTAAATCCTAGAATCGATACCATGGTTGGAAAGATTGAGCCCTTGTCAAGACTCCTGTGTTATAGTCTGCATACAAAGAGATCAGCAATGCTTAAGGAATGCACTTGATCTTATCTAGATGTATCTTTAGATCAGTTTGCATTAGCATATACTGTGAACTTTACTGTTTTTGATTCTGTGCATGTATTTAAAGCGTGCTGCTTTCCTCTGTAACATTCTGTATTACATTGTATTTATTATATTGTATTATTTTCTATTTCGACTGCGCATGTGTACATTCTGCAGTCTTGCGCCATCTTGATAGTACTTCACTTGTGTAGTGCATATTTTTTATAATCATGTTTTTATATCTTGCTCTGTGTATACCCCATTTATGTTTTTTTTGTATAGTGGCTTTTGCGTGATGGAGACTTCACTCTGCATGCTACCTTATATCTTTTTGCATCTTCATTTATTGATGCTGCATGCTATTCTGCACTTTCTGACCTGCATGTATATTAACATTGGTGAACTATTAACTTTTGCTGTGCTTGCTGTACATAGCGTCTTTGACTTAGAGAAAAGCCAGTGAAGTTATAGTGATGACTGGACTTTCATCGCAGTTATTTCAGTAGCAGTGTACATGTGAACTTTATATTTTGTGTGGTGGCGGGAAAGAAGATTATTTTTATGAACATTTATAAGTCTACACATCAGTGGTGCGCCTGTTGATAGGCGGGAATTCCTAACCAACCAACCAACCAACCAATGGCGCGGTATATGAGGCAGTCGTCAGCAAACAAACGAATACGTGATAAATGCCGGTGGGGAGGTCATTGATAAAAGTCAGGAACAATAATGGACCAAGAACGGTCTCCTGTGGGACCCCTGACTTAACTGGTACCCATTCCGAGGTTTCACCATCAATAACGACACGCTGGCTGCGGTTGGTGAGAAAGTAATTTATCCAGTTGAGTAAGGAACTGCAAATACCATAATGTTTCAGTTTCAGCATCAATCGTTGGTGGGGCACACGGTCAAAAGCCTTGGAAAAGTCCAAGAGTACAGCGTCCACAAGCTCTTTTTTATCAAGGGACTTGGCAAGATCTTGTGCTGTGATAACTAGCTGCGACTCGCAAGAGCGCTCCGGTCGAAAACCATGTTGAGCATCAACTAAGACATCGTAATTCTCATACTGTCCATTATGCAACTGAATATAATATGTTCGATAAGTTTACTGCAGATGAAGGTGATTGAAACCGGTCTATAATTTGATGGAATACTTCGGTTTTAGCACCAAAATCCGTAAACATTGGTCACATTTTGAAGAAAAATCACTAAAATTTGCCAAAAAAATGAGAATTTTCGATGCAAGCCCAGACAATTTTGCAAAACTTCAGCCTATTTTTGGAGCAAAATCCCTAAACATGGGTGCACTTTTTCTTAATAATTACCCTTAAAGATGGGTAAGGGTTCCACGGTCTCAGCCGCACACCCCCGTCCAGACCAAAGTGGAGTACCTCCCTCCGGGCACTTCTGTTGACTTGCTCAGGGGGTCTCTCCGTTTTCTCGTTTTAAAGACCATTCTTGTCAATACCATATCCTGATCGATGACACCCAGTTTTCCATTCTGTGAGTTGCAGTATTTATTGAATCGCGATGACGAAAACATGTGAAAAAATATTATGAAGACCAAGAATATTTGCCTAAAAAGTGGTGAAACGCACTGATTGCTGGACTGATTATTATCTCACTGACAGGCGGAAGGAGTTTCTTTTTATTTTACGGAATTGATTTAAGACTGAAGGCCTTCAATATGCCGAAAGTACGGTTTACAACCATCGATCTTCGAGCATCCATTTCTGAACTTGGATCACGGTAAATGCAGTGTTGCCAAAAAATTTCAGCCAAAGTAGCGGTAAAAATCGCCCAAAATAGAAAAAAGTAGCCCAACATTTCAATTCATAAAACTTGCTCCATTTTATTGTGACCATTTATTCTATATCCAGGAAATGGCTCATTAGGAGGACCTCAAGTGCCATAAAATTCCCAGTCACCGATGAATATCCCATTTTAATACTGTCATAAAACCGTTATTACACTCGAGTGCCCACTAATTAGGGGATTATCTTCATTAATTGAGAGAAATTAAGTGATAATCCTATTGCAATAGCCTTTCAGGTGACTATTTTGACAAAGTCGCCCGATTTTCGGCCATAAAATAAAAAGTAGCCCAAAAGTAGCGAAGTAGCGGTAGCACTTTGCTTGTCGCGGCGCTAAAGTCAAAAGTAGCCCAATTAGGCTACTAAATCGCGGCTTTGGCAACACTGGGTAAATGTCTAAGCTTATTTCATAGATTTAAAGGGGAGATACCAGACATGTCCGCCATTTTTATCCGGCATGGAGACAAAATTGGGGGTATTCGGGTTTGACCGACAGCTTGCCGATGAGGCATCGCACCGTGTCATAATGCGCGAATATTGAAACACGCACACACGCTTTGCGTGCAGGTTGGCGTATCATTCGCGTAAATTATTATTTGCGCGGTTTGTCTGTACGCGTAACCAAGTCTCGGCTGTCGGAGTTGATTTTCCCGGGAACCGAGTGGACCCGAATACCCCCAATTTGAGCTCCATGGCTGACGACGCCATTACACGGGCTGGTATACAAAGCCTGGTATCTCCCCTTTAAATCTATGGCTTATTTGCAAAGTTTTATTCAATCTTCAATCAATCAATCAATCAATCAATCAATCAATGATACACAGTACTTGCATGAAATGCATACCCCATGAAGAATTCTATTTGTACAGGTGACCAACGGCTTTACGTCAATACGTGACTTCCGAACCAAAATGTTAGACCAAAACGGCAGCCGTTATTTACGGTCTGACAGTTCTTCCAATACAATGCATGCAAATGATCAGCAGGTGACTTTTTTGCTATTTGCCACCCCTTTTACCAGGCATGAGAAAGTTCCGCAGATCAGCGGATTTCTGCGGATTTGGGGGTCAAAACCGTACCCCTCCGAAATCAATGCAAATCCGGTGAGACATTTGGGTAGGGTACAAGCCCATGTCTTTTCTCATACTACTCGTGTAGAGCTCTAAACAATGTTTCTTAAAGAATTTTTTTGCTGTAATTGACTGCCTCCCAATTTCCAAAAATCGTACAAATGTTTCAAACGTGTGTGAAATAAATCACCCAATCAGTTTTTAAACCCTGATCGCTCGAAATTTCAATCACATGTCATCTTCTCCTTGTAATTTTAAACGTATTATTATAACATCGCCGAAATAGTGCCGATCTTGTTGCAAACTGGATTTCCATTTAATTTAAAAATATACATCGCAATGGCGCCGTCCATGCGAACTTCGCTGAGTCGTTGAAAATGTGGTAAGTATGGAAGTATGTATGCTTTTAATGAACTTAGGGTTATGCGCCATGAATTGGTACATAGGAATAGGGTGGAGGCGTTACATTTTTCAAGTATTATTGTCACATTTCTTAATGTATCAAGAGAACCACATGTCACATGGAGCTGGTTAATATCTCATTCTGTTGTTAATTTATCTGGCTAAATATGTGCCAAAAAGTATATGTCTGCAATATTTACTTTTTTTGAAAAGTTTGTTTTAGTGACGTGGTGTTAGGGGTGGAGGAGAATGCGGAGCGGGAGAATGCGGAGCATCATGTAGTAAATGTATAGGAAATTATGCTTAACCTGACTTTTTCTATTCACTTCATGTCTTAACCCACTTGAAAAGTCATTTATTGGATATCAAATTAAACCTTATTAAATTTTACTTAAAATGACAGGTAAATAAGCATTGCAGACCTTTCCTATTCCTAGATTTTATGGCCATTGAAAGTCAGAATTTTGTTCGAAATTGTGAATTTTCTACCTTTGTTTGTCACCTGAGTCGTCAATTTTGAATGATTCTGGTACACAAACGATGAAGAAACCAACAGAAAAAACACCTGAATTCAAGAGTTGTTGCCGTTATCTGACAAATAAATACTGAAAGAGTTTCATGTTAGAGCTTCTGTGCATCTCCAAAGTTGAAATTTCTAAAAAAATTCATAAAATTGTCACACCAAAAACGGCCATTTTGGGGCAAAATCGGCTACAAATTCACATTTTGTGACTATATGACACAGAATGCAGGTAAACTTCACCATGAGAAATCTGGATTGATTTTATTACAGAGGACCATGAGGACATCATGTGTTCCATTTTTATGTATTGACTTTTCCTTAACTTTCAAAACTTTATTTTGTCTACTTGTAAGTTAGCTGTATGTAACATTTTTGAATGGTCGATTTCAATCTTTTTCTATGTGCCACTGTATATATTTTTAACATAAATTTTGTGCCACCTAGTGTAATGTGACACCTTATGAATGATGACAAACTATAAACACTAGTATGATCAAGCATGTACAAGAAATTTTGTCACATTGTGGCAGATTGGCTATTTGGCTAATATAATTTTTTTAGTACCGATGCACGTTTTATAATTTGGACCACCCTGTATAGTCTAAAACTAAACAATTTTGTTACTTTAACTTAAATTTTCCCTATATTATGTTGTTCTATCAAGGTGAAAGAACATAAAACAATCAGTTACAAATGTTAAAACTTGTTAAAAGGGGTAGCACATTATATTCAGAAATTCTATATGACATTAAAATATATACGTTTTGACCACCCTGTATTTCTGTACGACAAAATAATGTTCTATTACAAGTTTCCTTTTTTTTGGCAGACTAGAGTGTCCCTAGCTCATTTTTATTAGTTTTTGTCAAGTTTTTGAAGGGAATAAGAAATTACAGTGGAATTAAATTGTTCAATTTTTACGCGTAAATATTTTTGTTACACCCTGTATAACTTTTGGGACACCCTGTATATTGACCTGAAAGTTAGATATTTGCTTTCCTTACATTCTCAGCTTTCCAAATATATGTGTGAAAGCATCCACATTTTTCTATTTTAGGGCATGTAACACGTTTTAGTACCAATTCATGGCGCATGACCTTAGAAACATTATTTTACCCCCACCCTTTTTATAAAGGCACCCTTAATACGTAAAATTCCAGACCCCCATCCTTTTAGCAATTTATATACATTCTTACATCATATGGTAATGTTATAAACGGCCACCCAAAATAACATACTGAAATATCACCTCACTTATTTTTAACCTGAAAGTATTCCTATTTATCACAAAACGTTCAAGCATAGGGGAACGCGTATTGTTATTCTAATGACGACTTTCCCTGATGTGTCACTTATCAAATCGATACCTCAGTCATTTACTGATCATGTTCTTGACTTGGATCAATGAACACGATTGATTGATAGACTTTATTTGTGGCATGAACTTACACCTGTTCGGTATTTTCGTCTCAACTAGTATGGCCTAGTATTGTTTTTATTTAAAAAAAAACATAGTCGTCATCATAGCTTAACAAGGAAACAAAATTCTAAATATTAAATGCAAATCATTTTCGCTTGAATTGATAAAATTAATGATTTGAACATCTTTTTCAAACTATGACATAATTTTCATTTGCATTGAACATTGAAATTTTTATTTTATTTATTTTACTTTATTTTGTTTTTCTTATTTAATTTTGTCCCAGGATTTTTGTTTTATTTTTTCTTTCAATTCAATTCAATTTCATTGTATTTTTTGTTTTGTTTTCTTTTATTGTGCTTTATTTTATTTACCCAAAAATGTATATAGGCCTACTGCTATGTCTTTAATTAATATTATAGGCCTGTGTATGATTTATGAAAATAGTTATCTATGTTCTTTTCCTGATAATGATAGATATCTTCAAGTTGTATCTATCAATCAAGTTCATTGATCAAAGTAATCAACATGACCAGATGGTAGGCCTAATTTATTGATGATAAATGATCGATGTATCATTGATTGGACGTGTGCCTCTCAGGGTAGGTCATTAGCATAACAATACGCATTCCCCTATGCTTGAACGTTTTGTTATTTATCTTACATCCAGTTTGGGTGTCATGGTAATGTTGTAGAATGACACACAAGAGCAATCCTGAAATATCACCTCACTTATTTTCATTCTGAGGGTATTCCTAATTATCTTCCAATTCTGATGTCATTGTAATGTTGTAGACTGACACCCAAAAGCAATTGTGAAATATCACCTCACTTATTTTCAGTCAAAGGATATTCCATTTTTTTTAGTTGCACAAATTGGGAGGCTGAAGAGCCCCCACCCTTTATAGTTTGCTTCCACCCTTTACATCAATCCACCCTTTTAGTGGAAATATGTGAACCCCCACCCTTTAACAAATTTTCAAGATTTCAAACCCCTACCCATTGGACTGCCCACTATGTAGAATCATAATTGTTTACAACTGATTTGGTAAATAAATCATCTCGCTGCTTTTTTTCGCTGTGGTTTTACATCTTTTGTAAGTATAAGGGGTGTGAGAGTTCAGCTTTTTAGCTGATTTCAGCTTATTTAATGGCTTCAAAAGAGTCATAATTTCAGCTTTTTCTTTCATTTTCAGTCTGTTTTTGGCATTTTGTCACCATTTTCAGCTTTTTTCAGCTCTTTTAATCACCTGGCACTCACTGTCTGAAATTATACACCTTGAACTTCAACAGGTGACCTTGTATCTGATTTAGAATGCATTTTATGGATGGTGCAAAATTATGAAGTTATGTCACGGGCAGATAAGGCTATCATCAGCTAATAATCGTGTACTGATTTTAACTATTTAGTTTCTTCTGATAAGTTTACTGACTCCTTTGTTGTTGGGCTCCAAATGGGTTCTGAGAATATTAGATACCAAAGTACCTAAGGTCATCCAAGGTCAACAAATCTTGTAAGTAGTAATTATTTTTAATTGTGCATCACATACCTGAAAATGGGGTCAATCGGCCATGAAATAATGGAAATATGACAACTTAAAGATGGCGCTTCGCCCCCTCGACCCCCATCAGGGCTTTGCCCCTGGACCCCAGCAGGGGTACTTAAGCGGACTCCTGGACCCCTGGTCGTGAAACGCAAGACTCCGTTCGCTTCGCGACATATGTTCGCATTTTCCGCTTGGGACAATTACCAATTCTCATCCCTGTTTACTCATGACATGTATTATTGTATGAGTATCCACTGAAGTGTTTGTCGATTGAAAAAAATCAAAATGTGTACTTTGATCATGCATATTTTTATTTTTATGGCCAGCCCACCTGAAAATCACTAACTGACACCATGCACCCCATTCAATTTGTCTCTTCTTTTGTGAGGGTGATGGTATTGATAAAATATGTAGATCCTGGTATTCTGAATTTTTTATAATGTTTCATCTATTCGTTACAGCGATCTCAATTTAAGGGGTTTCGGCACCAAAAAACATGTCGCGACACAAAAGGGACCTTTTAAGGGGACAAAATTGAAGGAAACAACCCCTACAATGTTAAAATCATTGTTGCTAGGGTTACTTTTTGCTGTAGAATCCAAATCTGGCATTAGAAAGCTTGTCAGTGATTTACTTTCTGAGATAATGGGTCCTAAAAATGAAAAAAAAAGTTCATCAGGGACCAACTGTGGGGGTCATAGCTCCCAAATGGAATATATTTTACTATCCATTTTTTTTTTCTGAATGATGACCAACTTGATAACTAATCCCTGTATAATAATTAACTCATTGAAATATTGTATTTGTATGATATACCCCTACGAAAACCAAAATTTCATTTTTTTGACCAATTTGATCACCTTGAAAACCAAGGTCACTCATTTCACCCTGCCCCGAAATTTTCGCAAGATGAAGATACATCCTTCATTGACTTCTGTAAGCAATATTGTTTTGGGGTCTTTTCGGGTCGTGTATTCAAAGCTGTTGTGTAATTCCCCTTTAAAGAAAATGGGTGAGAAATTAATTAGGACAAGATGATGGAAAGATAGAACTTGGTCAAGTTCCTCGAGCATGTGCCTAGTGGATTTTGCTCATTATAGGCTAGTGGTATAGATGATGGCTCAATCAGAGCTATGGAAAGGGGGTAGTATGCCCTGTAGTATGATGAATTTCAATAATGTTCAGTAGTAACCATGAACGTCTGAATAAAGACAAATGGTCTGAATAAGGTTTTACTCATTTCAGTTCGTAATTAAGACACTTTTTAAGTGTTTTGCCACCCAGAAATACACCCAGAAACCTCGATCAATATTTTTATTGATATTTCCAATATACTTGATCAATCAAGCATAATGCAGATTTGTATCAAAATATGCTAATTTAACTGATGATCATCATTGAAGTGGATTGATGGGATTAGTGGTTTCCACTCATGAGGATGGCTTTTCAAACCATGATAAAAGCACTAATTTGGGTGGTTTTTATATCTACACAAATATCTTATAATTTTATATCTTATTTAGTGTCTGATTCTGAATAACAGACTGAAAATATATAGGAATAATTTAGTATTCCTTATTAAGACCAGAGATTTTGTTATAGACGTCTCTGATTAACTCATTGCCTACTAACGGCGACTAGAGTCGCCAGTCAATCACATCTACATGTTTCTGGTTTAGCTGAAATGTTCATGATCCCAAGAAGGTAATTGCCCAATAGATTGATGGATTTGTAAATGAATTATTGGAAATATATTGATGTCAATAAAGAAGTACAATACCAACACACATCAATTATTGATCTAAACAATAGAGATATTGATCTAAATCAATATTCAATAAACTAGTCAATGGACTTGTCAATTATATGGTGGACTTAAAGTAGCAGTCAATAATTAACTATTGTTTGACAAATTTACTCCAAAACCAGATACAGGATTAGGAATTTTCAAAACTAGCTGGTTTTGTAAGGGTTAAGACCATTTGTCCTTATTCAGACGTTCAGGGTTACTAGTGTTATATTTGATGATATTGCTTTCATAGTAGTTTAATTGTATTGATGATAACTGTGATTTTTCTCTTTGAAGGTTGCTTGGTCTTCGGGTCACTAATGTATACGACATCAATAACAAGACTTACCTGATCAAGCTGGGAGGGTAAGTTCAAGTGTAAAAATGGCTCTAGTAAGGGGATTTTTGACATCTCACAATTTGCAGGGGTGTCTATTGTTCCATTATAATGATAATAATAATAAATAAGCATTTATATTGCGCCATTTATCTAGAAACAAATTCTAATCCAAGGCGCAGTAAGAAAGGAATATTATACAGTTAGTTTATATAAACAGCATTAAATAATAAAATTTTAAGTCCCGTTTTGAATTCATGAATAGATTTACACTGTCGAAGATTTAGAGGCAAGGAGTTCCAAAGTTTTGGTGCAATAACAGAGAAAGCATTATTCACCTCAAACTCTGGGAAATGAGTTTTGTGGTAGGATTTCAAGTTCTGGTGAAGAAAATGAGGATGAGGAAAAACAAACTAAGGTATACAAAATAAAATAAACATTGAAACAAATATATTATTTGAGTCAAAATGTGTGCAGCTTGTTCTTTTCTGCACACATCCAGAAAGATTTTTTTTCAATTTTCAAAACCTGTGAGGATTTTTTTAAATTAAAATAACTTAGCATTTCCCTACATAGAAAGAAGGTTTTGTTAGGAATAATATTTTGCCATTTTCCCTTCAAAGATTAAGGAAAGAGTTTGTGTCCAAAAGGATAAGGACATTTTCCCTTAGGGGATTGTTTGCAGGGAAGATTTCAGCTTATTTGTCCTGTTAGGGAAGAATTTGTAAGGGGGGATTCAACTTCAATTCTCTTACCGAGGGAAGGGTTTGTGTGGAAGGGGACAGGCATTCACAAGGAATGGTTTGTAGGCAATTATGCAGTTTATTCATTCCTGGTTAACCCAGAAAAGAGTTTTATTTGGAAGGATACTTGAAACTTAGTATTTCTCCTGGGCACTGAAGGAAGAGTTTGTGAGTAAGTATAATAGTCATTTCAGAAGGAAGGATTTGTGCAGATGGATGCAGCTTGTGATATCTAGATCCAGCTTACAGATTTGAAAAAGTTTACCCTGTTTAAAATGAATTAAGAAATTGAAAAAGTGGGTGGCTTATCATGTTCCGTTGTGCACATAGAATATTTTGGAATTGCTGGCAAAATCTTACACTAAAAATTTCAAGATGACTGCCAAGTAAATATGCAAATTAGGTAAATTATGCATTTGTTTGAATTATTCCAATTATCAGTGCCAAGTAGGAAGTACAGTTTCCATGTTTGTTTATCAAAGAAATGCCCCAGGGAGAGAGGCAGCACTTCAGATATAAGCATGGGTGACCAGAGATTTTTCAAAATAGACCCCAAACCCAATTTCTCATTTTGAGGTGGGGAAAAAAAAATCAAATTTTCTCAATTTTGTAACGAGTAGGAATGTCACTTTTAGACCATAAACATAACTGTGATTCTTGAGCACAATGATAATGTGATTGGTACCAGACTGGTACCTACTCTATACTTCATTTTGATTCAACAATATGGTTACCTTTCAACATAAATTTGATATATTTTGATACAGGACTGATCAGAAAGAGATGTTGTTATTTGAATCTGGCAACAAAATCCACAGCACATCGTATGAGTGGCCCAAGAATACGATGCCGTCAGGATTTAGTATGAAGCTGAGGAAACATCTGCGTGGTCGTCGGCTGGTTGGGATCAAGCAGCTTGGCATGGATAGAATTGTGGACTTGCAGTTTGGATCTGATGAAGCAGCTTACCATCTCATTATTGAAGTCTATGACAGGGTGAGTAGGCAAGACAGATTGAAATGGAAATGTTTTCTCTCCAAGATTGACAAATATTTCATGCCCACTGAGTTCCTCCATCTTTCTGACATAGATCATGATTGCTGTCTATATCAATGTGAATCTCAATCGAACGCTGCTCTATTGCCCATAGGATACTAATTAAGATTAGGTCTAATATTTGGAGAAGCAAATGTGCACAATATTTGTCCACAGGGTACCCATTCTCTGGTTGTTTCAGGATGGAGGCTATTTGTACAGGTCAATTTTGAAGCCTTTAAGCTCTCACTTTTTATCATTGGCACAATTCAGATTCGTTGGAAACATTAACATGTGTTAAAATCACACTTAAAGCATTTACTTACGCTATTACACCATTATTTTATATATCAACAGTGTATAAGTTATCTTAATTGTATTGTGTAATGCAATTAAATTCTGCAAGGTCCAAAATAAGTTTTTTTAAGAAGGGGAGCAGGGACTACAAAGCAATTTTACTCAATTTCAAAAGGGTGCCTAGTCAAATGAAAGAATATATTTTATTACAGCTGAGACAAGGCTTATTTTGGGCCCTATTTGCATAAAATATTTAATTATATCTCGTTCTTTTCTTTAGGGTAACGTCATCCTAACAGACCATGAGTATGTGATCTTGAATCTTCTGCGTACCAGGAAGGAGGGAGATGATGTGCGCTTTGCAGTGAGGGAGACATTTCCTTTTGATACAGCAAAGAAGCCTCAACCATTGCCTACTTTGGAAAAGTAAGTCTGGTTTTGTTATGTATATAAGATACAGTAAAGCGCTAGATATACTTCGTCATTTTTGTAGTCATTTTCATTCAGAATTTTTCTCAAGGTGATTTGTTTTTAAGAATGGAGTAACTGTTAATTGTGAATGAGAATTTTCATTCTAAATTTTCACATTATGAAGAATGTATTAAATGGAGACCTATTTTCACCCCATTGCACATTTTCAAGTGCTTACTGATGGATAGTATAATGTTTGATATTGATTCTACGGCCTAGATCTATTCATGGTAAGCTAATCTCTTCTTTCAATGATGGTTATGATTTACACAATGGTGAAATTGTACGTGGGAAAATGTTCATTCAGAATGAAAGTTTACACCATTCTTAAAAAACAATCACCATGAGAAAAATTCTGAATGAAAATGTCTACAAACTACAAAAATGACGAAGTATATATAGCGCTTAAAAGGGTGTACTGGAACGATTTGGTGCTTTGTCAAAAGTTTGCAAGAACACCTTTTAAATTAAATGTTAACTTGATTTTAACAGACCCCTGTTTAGACAAAACCAATGTGTAATATGTTTGTTTGTTTGTTTATCCAGGTTGGTCTGTAGAGGACACATGGGTGTTCATGACAAAGTCATATAACGTCAGACCTATGCAAATATCACGAGCCTGGATAGTCCACAAAGGACTAACAAAGGCCACTCCCAATCCAACTTGGCAATGAATCGTTTACAATTTTACTTTTAGCTCTTACTTTGTGAGAAAAGAAACTTAAAATTCTAATCTCATTCCCTGATGCAAAACAAATATTGATATCCTTAACCCTGACACTGTCAAATGTCATGGTAAATTTGGCAGTCAATATGCTCATTGAATGCAATTCAACAACTCACTGTATCTTCTTATAAGGGAGCGTGCCGTTGTTGATTTGTTGAGTATGTGCAGGGACTGGCACTTGGGAACAGTTGAAAATGACAAAGTAGCAATCATTTAAAAACTAGCATTTTGTTTCCCACTCTGCTAAATATTTTTATGAAGATGTGTATCTGTTAAATTGAAGACATTTAGAATTTAATTCATACATTCCCAGGAAGATACTAGTTGTTGAAAGGTATTCAAACACACTACAGAGTTGTTCATCGCAAATCAACAACTCTGCATCCGATGCAACGGCGTATTTTTATTTTTATTTTTACCCTCGTGCGATTAAATTACACATCATTGTTGATTTGCGATGAACAAATCTGTAGTATGTTTGAATACCTAAATTTATCATGACATTTGACATTGTTAGGGATATGGCTATCTATATTTGTTATGCTATTTCTTTTCATTCAGACAGAAAGCATTTCATACACTGCCGCTCTAAAGTATTTCCACACAAAACCTTTATTCAGCCATATCTCAAAAGCCGTTAATCCGATTTTCATCATTTTTTGACAGAGTCTATGTTGTATAATTATCGAAGTAACTATTCCAGAATTGCATTCATTGCATTTGAAAATATGGCATGTAATGCATATTACTACTTTTGTCTGAATATAAAAAAAATGAGTTTATATACATTTCTGTGCATTTGTTTTAAAACTAACAACATGAAAATATTGTATCCTGTTACAAGGTAATAATGAGGTTATGAAAAATTGATTAGTTACATAGTAATGAGATTTGTACATGTGGTGATTTGTATATGGTCCATAAAATCAGCCATTTATATAGCAATGGAAGATCAAATATTAAAAGAAACATCGATTTATTCATATTGAATAGATAAGCTACCTATTATACTAGTATGAATCTTTGATGATTCTAGGTCGTTGAATATAAAAAACGAGGTTTTTGAACGTTTAAAATTGTGCGCAAATACTTTAGAGCGTGAGTGTAAATGGTAAAGCAACCCTTACTTAATACTTAATCCGTATTCTGTAAGAACACCTCTTAATTCAGTTTTAGCAAATGTCATTTAGCAAAAAATAATGTGCAATTCAGTACAAAAGAGATTGTCTTGTGAAAATTCATTTTGCAATGTTACCTCTCAATTTGCCAGAACTACATCAATTAATTGGCTTCAATTCGCATTTCAGATTACGAGAAATGCTGCTTTCAGCCAAGCCTGGTGATTATGTAAGGAAGTGCCTGAACCCGAACTTTAGTAAGTATTTGAGTTGAATTAAACGTGACAAGTGCAGAGTATACAATAGATGTAGAGTGGTAAAATTTGATTTGTTCTCACATGGAATGCCTTTGTAATCTCGGATGCCCTATAAAAAAAATTGAATGTAATAAATGTATTTGGTTTATACGTGATGAATTATGCATTATTGATTCAACAAAAAGCATTTACATTTAGACTCACGACAGGTCCTGCCATTGTTTCCATTAAATGATAGCTGACACGTAATCATTGGGCTTTGATAGAAGCTTGAATATGCAAAGTTCTAAATAGTATGACCCGTCGGAAACGTGGGTGCTAGTATTCTTTGTTGCTGACAAGGTACCGTGCCTGCTACATGCTATAAAGGAGGTGCAGTAATCCTATTAGCAATATTGTAGTATTTGAGTCTGGTCCAATCCCTTGGAAAGAGGGCTGGTCAGTCCCCTTAATCTTATTAAGCATATAAGAAATATGATGGTAAAGCTTAAATATGATACTTTATTGGTGCATGCTTTTCTTTATTTTTTTGTTCAGTATTTGGCCCAGCTCTCATAGATCACTGTCTGTTAAGTCAAGGTTTACCAGAAAGTTGTAAAATAGGGGAAGGATTTGACATCAGCCAAGGTAAGAACTGTTCAATTAGACCCAGTATTGGTATATGAGTATACAGGGTGTATCAAAATGGTTAGTACTCAACTTCGGTGCGGTCCGGGAAAAATATTACCGGGGTCGGAAGGGTCAGGGAAATTTTACTCGGGGTCGGGGAAAGTTTACATTCGGGCCGGGAAACGCAAAAGGTTGTTCGGGGTAAAAATAAAATGGAGCACTAATTAACCGCTGAGCCTATAATGTCATAATCCTTGTAAAACACTATTTTAATGACTTGAAATTCGGGGTAACTCGGGGTCGGGGAAAAATATCCATCTTGACCGGGAAATCATGAAAAACTGCCGATCCGGTCTAGAAAAATCCTTTCGGGTCAGGGTCGGTCGGGGCAAGCTAAATTTTTATTGGGTCGGGCGGGTCAGGAAAAAAATTGTCGGGGAACGACGGGGTCGGGGTAAGAAAAAACCTGCCCCGCAGGGCGTTACTAAGAATGAGAATAAAAGATGGCGATTTTTTGTTTTGCCTGTCATCTATCGTCTCATAATGGATTGGCGTACATTATTTTTTCGGGGGCACCCATTACTCAAAATAATGTACGCCCATCCATTATGAGACGATAGATGACAGGCAAAACAATAAATCTTATCTTTTATTCTTTAATTAAAGGACACAGGACAGCGTTCATGGAAGCGCGTTTATGCAGTACACATAAGTCGACGCACTGTTCATCGTACTTTGGTAAACATAAACATGGTCTGATGCAAGGGAACAGTTGATACCTGATTAGCAACATTTAAAAACTAAAACTAGCATTTTGCTTTAGATTCTGTTAAATATTTAATGATGATTGACATTTATAACATTTAGAAATGATATTTCATTTTCTGCACAAGTTACAGAAAGGTATTCAAATATGCTATAGAGTTGTCCACAACAAATCTGCATCCAATGCATATTTGTATACACTTGTTTATTACTCTTCGGGTGGCTAATGACTAAAGCCAACATATTGTGGATATACATGGATACATGGATACATTATTAGTGATTTGTGATGAACAATTCTATATTGAGTTGAAACCTAATTGTAACATGAATACAATGACTTAATAATTGACTTTTAACAATTTGTGATACATAATTACTCAAGTTGTCTTGGCATATACTAAACCAAGCCCAAAACCAAGTTATTTGTGTTGTTGTAACAGTTGCTACAGCTTTCTAAGCTAATAATGAGTAAAGTTAATGGCTTTCTATTTTCTTACAATGGGCATGCAAATTTCTACAACTGTACATGATGCGTTGAATTTAAAGGGGCATTGGACAATTTCAGTATCATCTTCAAACTTTTCTACATCATTTGAAGTATAAGCAGTAATAATGACAGCATGCAAACTTGCAAAGTTTCATTGTCAAATTTAAACCATATATCAAAATATTTAGATGTTCTTTTATTTTTAATTATATTTTTAGAATTGACCTTTCTAGGACATCTAATTAAAACCCGATTTTATTTATTATGATGTGAAAGGAATGTTTTGCAAACAAATCTTTGGGTCTTTTGTGATATATAGAATAAATGAATATGTTTAGAGAATAACCTCATACCCAAGATCAACAAACAAAATAAAATTCAAATATTTTAATTTTCTAACGGTTTTGATCAAATTTGTCCCTATATCTGGTGTTTAATAGTTATTTTCCAACATATGAAGTGTAAATCATCCACAAATGATATTCTGAAACTTGCCCAATGTACTTTAACTTACCTGAAGCATTTTAAAAGAATTTTTAAAGCAATACTTTAAAGTTTTAAAAATGAAGCCTCCCCCTATCACCCATGACTTTTTTAATTTTTTAGCTTACTGGGTTTGTTTTGGGTAGATATTAGTACCCATCAAATGATTGGCTTAAATATGCTTACTTTTTCTTTTATGGGCATTTTGTTGAATTAAATTGGGGATCCGGAATTTAATTCCACATGTATAAGTATAGGAAAGCATGCATGCGCTTTTTATCCATTTTTCAATGGCAAAACAATTTTTTGACAAAATACTCTTGAAAACACTTTCAGAAAGGCACATTCCTTTATTTTATGTTGTTTTTACTATAAACCATTTTTGATTAAAATCTTATATATAGTATTGCTTTGGAGTCTCACCTCAACAATGAATGGGAGTACAGGAAAGGTTCACCATAGATTGCAACCAGAGGCTAACCTCTCATTTCCAAAGCAGTGCACTCAACGGAGTTCTCATTGTTACCATGCATTTAAACTTTTCAAATTTGTGACCCGCCATATCAAAAGGTACCTTAGGGTCCCAAAATCAAAACTGATTTTTTGGTCTCACCTTAAAGATGAGATTTTAAGCTTTAAAATGACAACTTGCTTTTAGTTATTAGGTGTTCAGTTGCAAAGTTACATCCAAATTGGAAAAAGTCATCTGGCTGATTCGGAAAACTTTGGTTCTGAGAAAATCGAGTTTAAGGTTTTAGTACTTAGTAAAACGTGAATGGAAAGATGATTTTTTATCTTGGATTTTAACACATTTTTTTATGTTTGGATCTTGGAACCTGATTAATATGATATAATACACTTCAAAGGTAATGTTTCTAATGAAATTAGAAAATTGACTTTGGACATGATTTTTGACTATGCTCAGCTTCAATGGCCCATATCATGTAATTTACTATGCCGACCTTAAGGTGCCTTTCAATATGGCGGGTAACATTTTTGAAAACTGTAAGGTGGGATTTAAGTTGGTTGTGGAATCAATTGTTTGTGATGTTCTTTACTATTCATTGTATTCAGTATGTTTCCATAGAGACCCCATTTTTAGGTTTTAATATTAGCAACTGATGCTGTTTAATAATCGTTGAAAAACGAATGCTAAAATCCATTTAATCACCACATGTTTTGCCTGCCTTCCAGATATGCCAACATTAATGGCAGCTTTACAACAAGCGGAAACGTACATGGAGGATTCAGCTCAGAATAAGTGTAAGGTGAGTTTGGAACAGTCTAGTCATTTGCAGTTTCAACTTTGGGACTAGATTGTTATGAATGTGTCTTTCTGCAATAATTATAAATGCTAAAAGAGAAAATGTTCATAGTATAGTATAGTATAGTCAGTGGCGTGCCCAAGATTTTTGGAGTGGTGGGCACAAGCATTAGCTTCACCTTGAATGAAAAGAAAAAAAAAACAAACCCAAATTTATTGCCCTTACCTTTTGAAAAGTGACAAGGAAAAAAATCCACAAACAAACAAAGAAACAAACAAACAAGTGCTCAGACAACTTATTCAATGATTTTTTCAAACATTTCAATCTCTTTTATATCCCATATCCCCAAATGAGCCTTTTCCCCGAATTGGCACACAAAACTAGGGGTCATGCCCCACACCTTTTGGGCACGCCACTGAGCATGACAAGCCCCTTAGGTCAATCATAACATATTCTATTGGTACGGTAACAGAATTGCTGGCTCAACATGACTTCATCATGTGAGGCTAAGAAAGTTTTATCTGCAAAAGCTGCCATTTGTCATTAATTTTGATTGCGCACAATGTAATCTCCAATCTTGAGTCAGTGGCTTTTGAAATGGTTCTTCTGGTGTCACCTGAAGAGCCATTTCAAGAGCCACTGACATGTGGCAGGAAAAGTCTTTTAACTTAGTGGCTTAGAAGGAAAAAATTGCACAAATACTTCAGGATAAAGAAAAACATAAAAATGAAAGGGAAAAAAAGCGGCAAAAGAAAATCGCGACCCATTCCTAGAACTTCAGTATTCTCTATTTGCCCTTCCTGATTTTTGCATTTTTAAACAATAAATAATTGGTATAGCCTTTTGCTAGGAAATATGGTTGCGATAAAGTAACTTTGGTTTTCTTTTATAAAGTCCCTCCTCTTTGCATAGTTATTGTGACTTGATGTCCCTGGACAAAATCGAGTACAAAAATAGTACAACATTCCTAAGGTGCACATTTGGAACACAATTATAGTACAGTTTTAGTACAAATATA
>JXSR01S009075.1:2376-12933 GCA_000969725.1 Ophiothrix spiculata
TTTTGAGATTTTGGTACCAAAATGTTGCTCATATTTTTCTCACAAGCCATGTGAAATTTCACGGCTGAGTTATATTCGGTTTTGGAGATATAAATCAATCAATCAATCAATCAATGATACAAGTTCTTGCATAACATGCATTATCCTTTAGTGTACACGAATTCTGTAATCTCATTGGTCAAACACATTTTAAACAAAACCCGTATTCATGATTTTCAGAAATAAAAATAAGCCAAACCCTGAATATATCCCGTATTCCGTGACTCATACACAAACAATATATTGCTCGTTATCAATTGAACCAGGGCCGTGAAATGGTGGATTCAGAGTCTGTCGATATGCATCGATCGATGCCCATCGACACGCAGTCTTTAACACGCGCTATTCCTTATGCGTTGTGCGTGTAATGCATATCGTCAAGACTCTGAATAAACCAAAACTCGTATTCCCAGCCAATGGACAAAAATGGTATAATCTAAAGGTTAAAAGGTTAGCAGTGTATATACGCACTGTATACGCGCGATGCTAGCCAATCAGGTTTGGTTTAATTTACATATAGGACTGATTTGCTACAATAATCAGCTGATAATTGTAGCAAATCCTCCTGCTGGGCTGCGACACTTTTTCATAGGGGAGTTTCATCTCCCATTATATATAGACTCTC
The DNA here is from genome assembly GCA_000969725.1 of Ophiothrix spiculata. Taxonomy (NCBI): domain Eukaryota; kingdom Metazoa; phylum Echinodermata; class Ophiuroidea; order Amphilepidida; family Ophiotrichidae; genus Ophiothrix; species Ophiothrix spiculata. The sequence goes on from JXSR01S009075.1 coordinate 3,041, forward strand.
TGATTGAACTAAAAATGTGTTTGTGCGTCGTTTAAGTTGCTGCGAAATGGTGGATTCAGAGTCTGTCGATATGCATCGATCGATGCCCATCGACACGCAGTCTTTAACACGCGCTATTCCTTATGCGTTGTGCGTGCAAAGACTGCGCGTCGATGGGCATCGATCGATGCACATCGTCAAGACTCTGAATAAACCATTATAAGAGTGCATCACATATGGAATGCAGCGTTTACGCATTGGTCGTGACGCAAGCGTACACGCCTAGATCAATACGCGCACACCAAACCAAGCGTGCGGCATATCTGTGACTTTGGGCTTTCCATGCTTTGTTATAAAGCTTTTATGATTAAAATTTCGTTTTTGATGGTAAGTTAACCAACGAGATACAGAATTCATGTACACTTAAAAGGATAAAATCGTTGCCCCCTGCTTGTTCTTACGAAATACAGGAAATATCTAGGGTCTGGTGCCATATTCCATGCGGCCTGTCGGCCGCATGGAATATGGCACCACACCCTAGATATTTGCCCGTATTTCGTGAACAAGCAGGGGGTAACTAATATACCCCATGAAGGAGTCTATTCGTACAGGGGACCCACGGCTTTACGTTACAGTCCGACCACAGAGCAAGAAGAGTAAAGTTTCTTGCCCAAGGAAACAAGGATATAAACGAAAATGTGTCTAATTATGGTAACCATAATTAATTTTACAAAGTAACGTATAGGCGGCTCTGAAATACAAATTTGCCCATAATTTGACCGATTAACGTGAAATATGAAATTTAGACCGCTTAAGTGATCATCTTTCATATGACATTGAAAATTAAAGTTTTGAAAAATCGGACCAAGCTCCTTTAATAACTGTTCATATTAATCAGGTCCAACGTCCAAAATATTAGACAAATGTTTTAAAACCGAGATAAAAATCCTTTCTCCATTCAAGTTTTACCAGTACAGAAACATTAAACTCAATTTTCTCAGAACTATAGTTTTCTGAATCAGCCCGATGCCTTTTACGAAATTTGCAATCGAACATCCAATACGCCGGGGAAGTAGTGACGTCATAATTTATGTTGGACCCAAACAAACACACGTTAAGTCTATGGGGAAAAAAATTCCTAAACATGTTATTATTTTTCTTCCTCTGCTTGACTTAACTTCGTAGGTGGTTTAGATATAAAAAGCCAAAACAAGTGTTTGGGTATTATTCATAAACCCACTAAACGTAATTTCTCCACCTTGGGGTAGTAGGTTTAGAGAAATGAGGAAAATAACATTGGCAAAATGAAAAATAGTCGCTGAAAAATAACAAATAATATTAAATGACTCCCCTCACCATTTTTTTTTAAAAAGCCTGGATTATCAACTTTTAATTATTTTTACTTGGTTTAACACGTAACTAACATATAAGGCCAAAGAAAACTTTACTGCATTTCTTTTCTTTTTAGGTTTACAGGAGATTTTTTGCTTTTTTATTTTTTTCTTACATCGAAAAAAAAGGGGGAAAATTCGAGCAGCCGAAAAAAATAGTGACCTAAAAACGTAATAAAAAAAAAAAGATTTCCTGCGTACGCGTACAAAATGTAGCCTTTTAATTAAAAAAACAAAAATGCGTAGCACTTAGGGTTTTGGGCCTAAGGAACCTGAGACAGAGTTCTTTTTTTCCGGCCTAACACATAAATCATTGAGAACATACCAGGAAGTCTCATTATGAGAGAACAAATCACAAACCCATTCTCAAAATAGATACTGTTTGTATCTTCAAATTTCATTTGTGAGCCTTTTTTTATGTTTTTTAGATAAATAGATATTAAAGCCAGAAAAAGCTCATATAATATGTCAATTTATCAACCTGCAAGTCGCCCCATAATTGCAGCTTGCATACTATTTTGAGAAATCAATACCAATTGCAGTTAGAGCAAATAACACCTATTAATCAATTCTGTCTCTCCAGGAAGTTAACCCATAGGTCAATTGGACACCATAGCAACCATACAATAGCCTGTAAACATATAGTGCATGCTGTGTGTGCTACTGAAGGATTGCTGAACATGTGCAGCAGCCAGGATTCTAACATTCTCTTATTCTGGGATCTTGTTTGAGAACTGAGAATATAATAATATAGTTCCTTCATAAATAATTTTGTTAAGCGAGGTCGTAGCCTCACGATTTTCAGTTGATCATAACTTGAAAACATTTTTGGTCGGGAAATAGCATGAAAAAAATCCATTTATAGCATCAGATTTATGATTAAATGTCTCCCTTTTCATTTTGACCAAATAAAATACCATTCTTCAAAAACCTTCAAAAGTAGACATGTCATCTAATTTGATAATTTTAGTGAATATTTTCTATAATAAAATTAAATTTCCTAGTTTTCAAAAATGTTCCAAATAAGTACAATTTCTCATATGGTGGGTCCCCACAAAATGAAATACAAGACACACTGCTCTTTATTTCACTGTCTGGAATATTTTCTCGATTGTGAAAACATTAATACACCTACATTGAGATATGCTCAAGTTGGACCTCTATTGGGCAAAAATAATAACAAAATCTCACTACTTTGCTGTTTTACGGATACATGATTTATTTACAAATAATCAAAAATATGGTACCATATCTTGTAAATTAACAGTAAATGTTGAAAATTAATACAATGTCACATCTACATGTATATAGGAAAAAATAAGAGTCCCTACAATAAAAAAAATGACAAGAAATTTGCGTTAATTCAAAGACCTGCTCCAAATTTAGATAAATGCACACAAATCTCCCAACAATATGACTGTTTTTAGTAAAAAAACATTGTGTCAAATTCCTTTAATAAGCACTTCTCAGTATGTTTTACCACATCAAACATTGGTAGGATAGTGAAATGTTTTTGGTCCTTTAATCATTATCCATAAAATACTAAATGGTAAATTTTAAATTCATTTAGTAAAGCCAAATGTATGATAATATTTTTAATTTTTAATATCAAGGTCTATTTTCAAAAATCTTTCTGAAACTATCGGAATTTTAGCTGCAAACAAGACAATTCTCAACATCATTGTTAAAAAACGTCATTTGCAAACCAAAATTTTAATCAAATGCCAACAGGATCTAAGTAATGAATTGTATGTATGATAATATTTTTAATTTTTAATATCACTTTCATTTCAATAAATCTGCAGACAAATGATATCGAATTTTAGCTGCAAACAAGACAATTCTCAACATCATGGTTAAAAAACCGTCATTTGCAAACCAAAATTTTAATCAAATGCCAACAAGATCTTAGTAATGAATTAGGCACTAAGTCCTGTTTCATTGAAAATAAACTTGTGCTACAATATTTTTTAGTTTGCAGACCTTTTTGCCAAAGATCTAACTAAATTTGATCATGACATAAATTAAATATAAAATTCTGGTAGCACAATAGGAAAATAATTATTGGACGGATCACAAATGACAGGACGGAGATCAAAGCAAAGGAAGATGATGTGTAAAGTAAATAACGGCCGTTGCATTTACTGAACACACCAATTCACCCACGCCACAATACAAGCTTGCCACAATGTATCATTAAACTTATACAAAAAGTCGATCGTCTTATTATTCTGAAACCATGATTGTATAAAAGGTAAAAAGAGCCTTACGTGCATAGAATTAAGTTTGTTTTTTAATACTGCAAAAATGCGTTATTGGACGGATAAGTCAAGTAGGACGGAACAGTTACTGTAATTCTAGCATAATTCTCCTCATGTGTATCTGGCATTAATTGTTTACCTAATTTGAATAAAATATTGCCACATAATTTCTTTACAAATATTTACATGCATAATATATTAAAAATGAGATGCCAGTCCACGGTTAATAACAAGTAGAAACACAAAAATGTCGATCAAAAGTTGTAAAAACAGTTCAAACCCAGAAATTTGTTGATATGCAACAAGTTGAATTGTTGTCCATTTCAATGTCTTTAAAATTGCAGTTTTCGCATAAATGTTCCACTGCGTCTATTACAAGTCCTATGTCTCAGTAACAAATACACAAAATCCAGTCAAATATCGAAGGCAAGATATTCATAAATCCAGTTAAAATTCCTTTGGGCAGCTGATGACAATACAAAGATGTTGTTCTGTGAAAGAAATAAGAAAAAGAGAAATATCATTAGCAAAAATACTTATAGATGTCGTATGTGATAAACTAGCTACTTGCATATTTACGTGTTATAAGTGACCTCTCGGAGACTTGCGTTCTCCTAATTAACACTGCATTTCAAAGTAAAACTAGCAGGAACCTGCGCAAAGTTTGCTTTAGCAGCACTGCATTTACTTTATCAGTGATAAGTGGTTCTTGGGGGAACAGATTCTTATTTACTAGGCCAATGTAAAATTGCAATTTAGGTGATTGAAAGAAGGCCCGACTTTCCAAGGTTTATTAATATCAACTTTAAAATAAATTCTAACAATTTTCTGTATTCACATGTCATATACATTTTTAATGTGTCAACATGACTGACTGGTGTCTGTGAATAGGGCAAAAATATATGCACAAAAAGTTAAATCCACATTCAGATACAGGAATTTCAACAGCTGACATGAGCCTATAACATATTGAGCTGGAAATTGCCAAAACAACCGATATTCTTAGAAAGTTTAGCTCAATCTTCCCACGCTTAGATTATTGCATCAAATTTTTCATTAAAATTAATCAAAAATGCAAATTGATTGATTGAAAGGAAAAACGAAAGAGTAACAAAAACCATAGTTGACCAATCAAAAACAAGAAATGAGAAGGTCTCATCACTTTTAACAATAAAAATAGGAAAAGAAAAACCAAGATTACTTACAGCATTCGGTTGGCTCTGAAATTAACGGACAGATGTATTCTGAATGTCTGATTCCAAATGAATACTTTGGTCTGATTGCTTTGGTGATTACGACCTAGAAAGGAAAGAAAAAATGACAAGTTATTAGAAACATAGGAAGTAGTCTTTGTTCCACAATGTTGATAGCATGTAGCCAAAGTTTACATTTGATCTTGAGAATATTGTACATGTACACCCAACAAGGACATCTTCTGTTGAAAAAATATTTTGGAAGCCATAAAATATATTTTGTAATTTTATTCAATTTTAATGCATCAGTTGATAGCATTAAAAGTTCTATTCAACCCGTACTCTGTCAACTAAATGGTAATTTAACTGAGTGGCTATCGAGCCAGTCAAGCGCTGTTCCTTGCTTACGCCCAATTTAGCGGCAAAATGTAAGATGTGTATTGCGTTGTAGTCAAGTAATAGTAGCACGAGGCTGAACGCAGAGGTGCATGGGTCATTATGCACTCGCGCAGTGTCAGTCCAGACATGGCGCCACGGTGGCGCAATCCCCTAGCTTAGCCGGATTTTTAGGGTGCAAATAGACAAGTTTCCTATCTGGACTTTCTTTAATCTATGATTCAACCTTCATAATGGTGTAAAACATACAAATTATTTAACACAAAGTGGTCTGATCGCACAATGTTTGTGAAAACATACATGCATTTCAAACAATTCTATGAATAGGCACTAACACTATTCCTGAAAACTGAAAATCCATGAAATACCGATATTTTGGAATGCTTCATACTTTTTTTGGGGGTTAACTTGTCACCAAATTTAAAACATGATTTTGTGTTCAAAATAAATGATTCAATTCAAAACTGGGTCAAAATGAAAGCATGGATTTTCTTTTACAATACATATTTTCACAAAACTGTCTCATCAATTTTCAGCCGTATAAGCCTAAAAACTTTAAATAGACAGAACGGTGATGAAACTTGCAGACATGACAAGGAATTGCACAATTACCTTTTCTGGACTATGTGCTCCTGGACCTGGCTTCCTGGTTGAATCGCTTGGCAATTGATTCCTGCCAGTCATTGAGAACATTGGCTTCTTATTCTGGTAGATATTAGGGTTGACTACGGTGTATGTTCCGGGCCCTGGAGTCCTCTGTAAATCTTCATCAAAGCTTCCAATTTTGCTACGGCCTGTCATACTGAACACCGGTGCTGAAAACTTAGCAATGGAACGACCACCAAGAATACCTGGTAGGCTGTAGTTGTTTGGAGCTATCGACAGAAAAAACAAAAACAAAAAAGATTGTATGTTAACGGTGCTATTCATGATTTTGATGTGACAAAAACCTCGCCTGTTTCCTTGCTCAAAAAGGAGAAGAGTACATCATAAATATATACTGAAAATTTCACTTGATTCCGACCATTCATTTCCAAGTTACAAGCTTTTTCAGCATTTTGAAAATCCCCATAGGCTACTGTGTTGTAATTACTGTCGGGGCCCCGACAATAATTAGAAAATGACACATTATCTCACTTTTCTCAAAAATGCAAGCACATATGAAAGAATGGTTTGGGGATTGTAACGTATACCACTTCACGATTCTTATAAGCTAAAAAACTCAGTTTTGATAGAGGTGACCTTGAGGGTGAAAAGTGGATCATGAATTGCCCCTTTAATGAGTAAACCAACACATCAACACACGCGCATTTGTAAAATGTGATCTGGGTTTGGAATATTTACTGTTTGAATAGGGGTGTACGTTTTTCCAATGATAATGTTTATAGTTTTTGGCAATAATTTACATTGTTTTTTGTTTATAAATGACTCAAATTTGTGACTAAGAATGAGAATAAAAGATGGCGATTTATTGTTTTGCCTGTCATCTATTGTCTCATAATGGATTGGCGTACATTATTTTTTCGTAGTCATCTATCATCTCATAATGGATGGGCGTACATTATTTTTTCGTAATTACGAAAAAATAATGTACGCCCATCCTTTATGAGACGATAGATGACAGGCAAAACAATAAATCTTATCTTTTATTCTCTAAGTATTGAAATCAAATCTGTTCATTCAAAACCTACCTGGTGACTTGTCAAATTTGGATCCTTTCGTTCTTGATCTCAATGAGTAAGCTGGAGCTGAAAAGCGAGCTGATTGGCCGGCCTTCTCTGGTGAGTATTTTCCTGGCCCTGGTGTGCTGAATCTCTTGGCGTCATTAGGACGACTGTACAATGAATAATGAGGTTCTCCGCTGTGACCCTGTCGTGTGATGCGAGGATTGACGAGGTAGCTTGGTCCGGGACTGCAGTCGTCTGAGAATTTGGCGTGTCTGGTACCAAAACTGTAAGCAGGTGCCTTCTTTTTACGGATATCGTGCGTGTTGTGACCAGTGTTGCTTGGGAGAGCGTACCTTGGGCCAGGGCTTGCAAACATAGCCGCAATTGGTGCACGTGGTTTGGTTGGTGTCCATTCAGTCATGATTATGTTTTGTTTGGATCTGAAAATATACATGAAATGTTAAATCATTGTCCATCATGCTTTTTTCCATATCAAAATAAAGTTGTTTTTTAAATATTCAAAATTTGATAGACAATTTAAATTAGCAGTATGGACTTGGACTTGGTTTTGAGAAAATTCTCCCCACCCAATGCATTCAGCCTTCTGTTGTAACATATGCATGTTTTTATAAAGGCCGAGGATATTGACACGATGATCGTTTCAATAACCTCGCCCAAAATGGCTATGGACACGATGATCGTTTCAATAACCTCGCCCAAAATGGCTATAGACATGATGATCGGGTGTGATAAAGTGAATGGCCCTATCTATGGAACCGATGCTCACTGATGCTCAAGGGGATGGCAACAAAAATAGTGGAAGGAGGAAGGTGACTTGCATTGGTAATATTACAACTTTGCAAGCCATTATTTTCTTCCTCTTGTTTGTTTTACTCCTTTCTTTTGGTCTGCTACTGATCAAAAGACAAAAAATGCAACTTCAAGAATCAAGTTGATCGACATGAATAACATTAGAAACTCTCCCGGTTGTAATCCGGGGTTGTAATATTAATCAATACAAGTCACCTTCCACCATTGCGATCCCGTTGAGTATCATTGAGCATTGGCTCCATAATAGCCATTCACTTTATCATACCCGATCATCGTGTCTATAGCCATTTTGGTCGAGGCCCACGATCATCGTGTCTATATCCATTTTGGGCGAGACGCACGATCATCGTGTCTATAGCCACTTCCTTTTATAAAACCACAATTTGTTTACATTTGTTGGTTTTATATGTCACCTATCATACGGTCAATTTGACACGATTTTTGGTTCTTGAGTTTCGTGAAATCCACACCCAAAATGTTTACGTGGAATGCACGCTTTAATACGGCAATATGACACCACGAAATTTTACAGTAACTTGCACACACATGGTGTCTGAAAATGTTACAAAAATATGGGCGAAATATTGCAAGCAAACCAGTAATACATCTTACACAATAGCAGTAAACTAGGATCTTTAAAATGATGAAAATAATTGTAAGGATTCTTACCTGTTTTAGGTAAAATCTGTGTATATCTTCAGAGGTTCTTGATTCCGCTGTTTCGTGTCTGGCTTGTCGTACGAGAATAATCCGCGAACTCTTGATCGGCATCAGTCGTTATGTGTCGGTTGCTAAGAAACATAACACAACCCGCCGGTAGCTAAGGAGTGAGTGACAAGCGACGCACATAAAAACACGCCCATTTCTCCAATACTCAATTTTGATTGGTTAATTGTTGAAAAGTTTCGCCGGTATGTGATGAATTATTCATAACGGTAGCTATGCTCGAAATGATGAATGAAGCAATTATTATAGTAAACAAAGAAAAACATTGGAATCCCCATCAGCTGTTTACCATTGTTTTGGCGATTGTTTTTGATAGATATAATATTGATGAAAACTCCACGTGTAGATTGTTTATGTTGTTGTCTGGCCTGGCTGAGAATAACATTTGAATTTAAAGAAATTGTTTAGCCCGGGCCCGATGTCAGGAAAGTCTTTAAATAATAGTATGTCTATAGGAAGTTAATAAAATAAGTTATGTGAATTTGTTTTGGGCATGCAAATATACCAATCAATGTGACAAAAGAAATTCCCGGGAAATTCTATGAACGAATTGATGAAAAAAGATGAAAAGGGCCAATATAGATAAATAGGTCTAACACTATAATAGCATGGACAAATAAAAAATGACTTTTCAAGAATATAATAAAGTAGTAAAATATGATGGGCCTACGTGAGAAAATAAGATTGACCTACATAAAAAATAAATGAATGAATAAATAAATAAAATAATAATATGATAAATAAATGAATAAATACATTTACTAATTTATTAACTAACAAGTTGTTCATCATTTTACAAGAAACAGTTTAACTGAACTTTATTTTTAGAGTACCATTTACTTTATTTAACTTTCTGGATAGTGTACATGTTTAAGGGTAATTTTTTTTTCTTCAATGTATAATTCTGGTTCACCTATCAATAACTTGAGGGAGAGTATTACATTTTATCTTATCCCCAGAAAATTATGGAAAAAGTGTGTTATTTCTCCCCTCCATAATAATTCAGTATGCGCACGTGTCTGAGCAAAAAAAAAATCAAAATTATTTAACCTTTAAACTAATGATGTATTTTAGATTTTACCAGTGGCGTAGCCAGCACGGGGCAAGGGGTGGGGGGAGGGTAAACTGCTCCTCTGACAAAAAAATCGAGCGGGAAATCGGAGCAAGCGGGAAAATCGGGAAAGACAAGAAAAATGAGAGAGCAGAACCGAGTGGACCCGAAAACCCCCAATTTGAGCTCCATGGCTGACGACGCCATTACACGGGCTAGTATACAAAGCCTGGTATCTCCCCTTTAAATCTAGTATGTGCAAGACAGAAAACATGAGGAAAAGCATAAAAACTTTTTTTGCTTGTCAGTTTTTAAAATCGACTTTAATAAATTATGGGTGTACGAAAATGGATTTGTTGCCGGGAAAAATTTGGGAAACGCCGGGAGAAAAATCGGGA
>JXSR01S009076.1:11330-32191 GCA_000969725.1 Ophiothrix spiculata
TGGGGGTCAAAGGTAAAAAGAAAGGTCAGATTTTCAACTTTGTCCGATTTCAAAGGTTTGGGTCATAGTTCTAAAGAAAGGTCAAATTCTCAACTTCGTCCGATTACAAAGGTGGAATGCGGAGGCATCGTGATCGACACTCTGTGTCGAGAACCGCGCGGCCCGAGAACCGCGTATTCTAGTTGTTTTTGTCCTTCTCTGCAGTCCTAGTGTAGATATACCACCAGATTTACTAGATGGATCCAGTGATGAAACCAGCAGTGACATGTTGATGGCACAGATGTTACAGTTAGAATTTGACAGGGAACACGATGCTATGCTGGCAGTAGAGGAGAGGAAACGCAATGGCAATAGCAAAGGTAATATCACAAAACAGAGTCAAGTCATTTTGGAAGAACTTTTAGGCGCCTGAGCACAATTAGGCCTCAACTTTGTGCTGCCGGCCGCAACCTGGCCACAGCATTGATTTTCCAATATGGCGGCCGTAGACCTGATTATGCACCTCTAGATAATTTTAAATACCTCTAGATAATTTTAAATACCTCTAGATAATTTTGATGTGCATAATCAAGTCTATTGTGGCCATCTTGGAAAATTAAAGCTGTCGTCTTGTCGCAGACGGTCGCACAAAGTTGTGGCCTAATTGTGCTCCAATGTCTTATGTTTCCATATATAGCTCCAGCAATGTTTATATACTGTATACACTAATGATTTCATGCGCAGTATTTTTCGCGCAATTGTAAATCATTTTGCATTTTTTAATTTCCGCGCCCGTGAATTTTTTAATGGTACGGTACATTTATTTTCACACTAGGCAAGTTGTGTGCAAAAAGCGTAAAAATAAATGAAGCCTGAAAAAATACCACTTTGACAGTACGGTATCCTGTCATCCAATTCAATCTTCTGAATGTTTTAGGTCTATTACTTGGCCGTTGAGTTTTTCATACCAGCATGCCAGAAATGGTCAAAATACTTTGTGGATGAGGGGATATGGTATAGTGTTTATGATGGATAACTCCAATTCATTAGTATGGGTGTAGTGCCATCCAGCGGCATGTCATTGCCTGTAAAAGCAATACAGACATAAATTTGCTAGAAGGCGAAAAAAATGATGAAATCAAGTTGCTGGTAACTTAAAAAGAAGTGACCCGACAATTTAAAGATGAGCGACATCAAAATCGCAACTTGTTGAGATTCCTTGTTTGGGATGTCTCCATAGTTTAGAGCCCACATGTTACTTTAATGTAGTCCGTCTAGAAGGACCACGGGTAGCGAGCAGCGAGCGAAACGAGCTTCGAGGGCGTCGAAGCTCGCTTCACTCGCTGCCCGTGGTCCTTCTAGACGGACTACTTTAATGCAAATTTAGGCACTCAGCATTGACTAAACTTTTTCTTATAAATAAGCCCGGAACCAAACGTCAATATAAAAAATATTTTTTGTTAACAGAAATGCAATAATCATTAATCTGTCATCTTGCACAGCTAATACAAACCTTTATGACCTTAGACTTTTTTGTACCAATTAACTTGATACATAACAATAACATACACTCCGTGTGTCACCTTGCCAATCAAAATTGAAGAATATAAGATATGCTGAGTGCAGTGAAAATTCAAAATGCACTGCGCTTGTTGCGTTCTGGTTTGCGTGATGGGCATTTAGTTCATATGAATGTTTCATTGTTTTTATCGGGTGATGATTTATTTAGTTTAGACAAATTTTGGACTTTGATGGTCACATAAAGGCCTTATTTCTTTTCACAAAGATAGAATATTATTTTTCTGTCGTGTAAGAATTTGATTAATAAATTTGCATTCCTTTATGCTCGTAAAATGAGACAAAACCAATGCACTTGCGGTAAATTTTGATTGCTGTCCAATGCACTCGGCCCCTACGGGCCTCGTGAATTGGACGCATCAAAATTGACCGTGTATGCATTGATTTTGTTTTGTTTCACTCGCGACATAATCGTGTTTGCTTTTTGTATTGCAGTCAGTATATCTTACGCCAACTACCGAGCTGTTCATCCATCACTGACAGAAGACGATGATTATCCAGAAGACGAAGAATCGGACGAGGATGATGGTAAGCTTACACTTTTATTTGATAAATGTCGACAAGTATTCCCTCTAAGCATTTTGAGCTTGTGCTTGATTTTGACAAAGTTGAAAATAAGCGGAATAATCCAAGAAAAAGTATCCCTTTTCACACATTTTCAGAAACCTGTTGCACCAATTTTCCAGGCTCCTGCACCAATGACGCACCATACGGCCTTTAACAGGAACTCTGAATGTGACCATTCACCAAAAACCTCCCATAAAGTTGGTATTTCTATTTTGCGAGGCAAACACATGTGAAAGACTTATTCTGACAAAATTTAGAATTTTATGGATTTGAAATGAACATGAAGCAGGGCTAAACGCCATACAATATTATTCTGTGCCACAGACCAGTTTATTATTGGAAACACCGGCGAAAGGCTCGCCTCCAGCCTCTCCTCCAGCCTCTCGCGCTTAGTGATAATGTACAAAAATTGAGTCTTTGACAAAGACTAATACAATATCAAGTTTCATTTTTAAATCCAAACTAAACTAGAAACCAACAATTTCTTAATGTAGTTGCATTGGGAATGTACATAAAATACAAAGTTAAAACACACATTTTCTCAGTTTCACGTATTCTGGCATGTCATTCTTCCAATAATTTTGATAACTCCTTCAAAATAAGTATTTCAAAACTGGAAAATGTTCTTTTTGAATTTGTACTACAACACAATTCGGGAGGCTAACTTTATGGAGTTTTGTGGTGGATGTCACATACTGGTAGGGTTCGAGTTTCAGCAAGAGTCCAGGAGTCCACTCTTCTAAAGACTAAATGAGTCCAGGGATTAGAATGAAAGTTTATCTGTGTTGGTAATTTTCAAATCCATAATATTGAACTTTGGATCACAACACATAAAATTTACCTTGTTGAAATGTCATCAGCTGTCACTTCAGACTTTGTCAGGCAAATGACCTGTTTCCCCCACAGTGACTTGACCTTTGCTAGTGACATCAGATACGGTTCATATACATTTGGCAACTTGTAGCGGCCCCCGTCTTTGTTAAGAGTGGGTTGAAGTGCCCTGATGTAAATCGACTCCTTGGCACCATGTTCAAACCATGGTTCTCTGCACAAATTCTTCACTTTATCAATGTTAATAGAAGTCTGCAGCGACAGTAGATGAAAATTTCCAACAAAGTAAATTGTATGTGTTGTAATCCAAAGTTTAATATTATGGATTTGAGTCCAGTGATTCTTATTGACTACTAAACGTTTCACAAAATGGAAGTATAAGAGAATCCAAATATTCCTGTCCTGGAATATGCAAGTTGACTCTTGTACATGTGAACGCAGTGGCTGCATTCTATTATATTTACTAAGCGCCTTGTGACTATAGAATGCCCGAAGAACCATTTCGCTTTGAAAAATCATTCAAGAGCCAAATTTCTAAGACTCTACACCAAATAAAGTGCAATGCTTAAATGCAATTTGCAAATTAATGAAAAATGGCAGCTATTGCACTTCCCAGTGACCAAGATGGCTGTTTGATGCAGAGATGCATGCAAAAAAGTAGTATGTTCAATAGCCTCCTTTTGTATTACACCACACTGTGGTATTACACTATGGTGTGTAGTCATTGGTCAGTGACTCTTACAATGGTTCTGTCACTAAAGAATCATTTGAAGAGCCACTCACATTTGGGCGCAACTTCGTCTCAGCCTCTTTCAGAAAATACAATCAACACTGCATGCTGAGTGTCCTTATGCTATTGTCAGGAATCCACACAATTTGAAGAAAGATAGTCACATCCCATAACAGTCCTTTAATATTAATTTGGTCAACAAAATAATTGAGATTAAATGTCTTGTGTAAGCACATAACAATAATATGTTGGCTGTAGTAGGGGGTCAAAACTCAGGACCTACTGACACAGTGTTGTGCACTGTTCAACCAGACCATGCAAGCTCCAAATATGAACATATCTTGTATTTAACAATGGGAAACAATATATGTTGATGTTTGACATTTGATTTCTTGTTTTCTTTTCAGATGACTTCATCATACTTGCTGATAAACAAAAGAAGAGTCTTAAGAATGTTTCTAGTGGTAAAGGTATTGTTACCAAACATGATAGCACGATATGTGGAAGGAAAAATGCATCCAAAGTTATGGATAAGGTAGGGATGATATATATAAGTATTGACTAATTATAGGCAGTCTATTTTATCTCACTTTGCAGGGACCATTTTTGATACCAATTCTGTAAGAGCACCATCAGTTGTTCCAAAGTGAAAAGGGTGCAGAATTCACCATGCTCACCTTTAAACATTGGTGCAGGCCTTCTCAAATAGCGGCCTGTGGGCCAAATCCGGCCTGCAGCGCCCCTAACAGTGGCCCGTCGCCACGACAGTGACAAAAAAAAATGGTTCAAGAAATCTAAAAAGTATGAGAAAAATTCCTTGAAGCCATACAAAAAGTAGAATGAAAATAACACTGAAAAATATTACAACTTGTTTTAATTGAAAATTTACCTTATCTGTTAAATTATTGTTACTTATTAGTCATTATTTGTTCTTTTACTTACGATTTTCATAAAAAATTGTTTTAAAATAGGAAAAAACCTGTAAGTCTCCTTTTTTGAAGATTTAATGACATTGAAATGTAATGGCAAATTTGCTATTTTAAAACCCTTCATTTTCAAGTAAAATACCCAAAGATAAACCTGATGTTGCTACTGCCATAGCTGTAATGATGGTCGCACGGTGCACGCTATTCTCTCTTTGGCCCTTCTGCTTTAATCCTCACAACAATTTGGTCCTTACAATAAATTAATTGAGGTCCCCTGCATTGGTGATAAGTGTTGAATTTCCAACTGACTAGACTTACTGATAAATATGGTAACCAATGGGTACTGATGTCAGCCTCCAAATGTACGCTTCTGTCAACAGTAATATGATATTTCATGGGCACCTAGATAACTTTAATGTATTGCTGAAATATCCGATCAGTGTAACAGTCGTCATGACCTAAAGCGAGAGAGAAATACTGTCAAAATAACCGATTTGTTACCTCAATTCATTTCATTCAAAAATTGTGATCTGTTTCAAGCCATATATAAATCAAAGTTTTAAGTCTTATGTTTAATTGCATGTATAAAAATTATCAAAAAGTGAACAATTCATGTCGTTTTCTGGGTCAAGAGCACAGCCTTGATTCACCCAATAATTAATCAAGTGTTTTTATCCCCCTGGCTTGAAAAGTAGAAGGGGGATTATGGCATAGTAGTAGATGTCCATGTCGTCGTCTGCGTCGTCGGCATTGTGAAAAGGGTTGACGTTTGCGTCTAACTTCTGTATACTTCGATGGATTTCGACCGAACTTGGTCATGGATGCAGCATGGGAAACAGCATTTGTGGGTGAGGTCAAAGGTCATATGTGGTCAAGTTGGAAAATAGGCTGAAATTGTCAATTTGGCCTCATTTGACTGTCATTTGAAAAGCGTTGCTTCAATTCAAATCAAACTTTGTAGCAATGATCAATTGGTGGGGGGCTAGGGATGAGGTGAAGGATCTTGAGGTCAAAGGTCATAGAGCAAACTATATGACCTTTGAAGGATCTTGAGGTCAAAGGTCATATTGGGGTCAAACCTTTGGGCCACATTTTCAACTTATGTCTGATTTCGAAGGTTAATGTGTTAATTTGTTCATCTTGGACCAGGGATCAAAAGTGTCAATAGTGACCCCGTCAACCGACCTTACCCTTGGGGTCAAAGGTCAAAAGAAAGGTAAAATTTTCAATTTTGTCCTATTTCAAAGGTTAAGGTGTCAAATTGTTCGTCTTGGACCAGCGATAAAAAGTGTCAATTGTGACCCCGTTGTGTGACCTTTCCTTTGGGGTCAAAGGTCAAATGAATTGTCAAATTTTCAACTTTGTCCGATTTTGAAGGTTAAGGTGTCAAATTTTACGTCTTGGACCAGCGATCATATGTGTCAATGGTGACCCCGACATCTGACCTTCCCCTTGGGGTCAAATTGTCAACTTTGTCCGATTTCAAAGGTTAAGGTGTCAAATTGTCGGTCTTGGACCAGCGATCAAAAGTGTAAATGGTGACCCCGACGTCCGACCTTTCCGTTGGGTGTCAATTAAAAAAAATTCTCTGATTTCAAAGGTTAAGGTGTCAAATTGTCGGTCTTGGACCAGCGATCAAAAGTGTAAATGGTTAAGGTGTCAAATTGTTTGTCTTTGAACAGCGATCAAATGTGTCAATGGTGACCCCCTCGTCCGACCTTCCCCTTGGGTCAAATGTTCAACTTTGTCCGATCTCAAAAGTTAGGTGTCAAATTGTTCGTCTTGGACCAGCGATCAAAAGTGTCAATGGTGACCACGATGTCCGACCTTTCCCTTGTGGTCAAAGGTCAAAAGAAAGGTCAAATTTTCAACTTTGTCCAATTTCAAAGGTTAAGGTTTCAAATTGATCCATTATGATGGATAATGAAGTAGGCGATTAACGAAGTAGGCGGTCAATGAAGTAGGCTGTCGTTAACACAGTCGAGACTACTGGTTCACGAACCATCTTGTGACTTGTATTTAACAAGGAAATATCTAAATAAGAGACAAAATATTTAATTTTAACTTTTGCGCCTGTTGTAGATGCATGGCACTCATGCAAAATCGCAAGTTCCTGGGATCAAGTAGTCGTGGAAAAGTGTTAGCGATAGGGATATTTGGATATTGATAAGGATAGTGATATTGTCTACATTTCATTCCTTCCATGATAGATACAATAATTTGTTCTTTTTCTTCTCCACAGTTTCCACCAGGCTTCTTAACTGGGGATGATATGGGCATGGATATGCAATTATCAAACAGTGTTTACAATGTACTAAAGCAACACACAGATCATGTGGAGAAACGGTCGCATAGAGTACACGAAAAGAAAGACCAGTCGACAGCTGTAAGTACTAACTACGTACTTCAATTTTAACTTCAAAATGTCAGTTATTAGAAATCATTTATAGTACGTTTTGCCAAAATTTGTCAAAATATCAAGTTTTGACAAAAAATCCAAAAAATAATAGAAAATATTAGTTTCAAAGAGGAATGTTAACATGAAACAATTACAATTTGATATTCTGCCGGACACAGTTGTTGAATTTGGCGTACTCATTCATTGTTACTGGAGTGAAACTTACTGTGCAATGTCTATTGAGTGAACCAATATTTCCACAATATTTCATGTTTCTTCTCTTGATTCATTTATATTTTCATAAAATAAAGTTGAAAGACACATATTTGCACAATATGACAAAGAAGCGGGTCAATACAAAAATTAATTTAGCTGGAAAGATAAATTTTGTAGACTTTGTCATTCACTCCCAATGCAATGTTTCATGCCAGGGAGTAACATGGAACAGCCTCAATTGACCAATCAGAGGACAGGATTCTAGTCTGTGACATCAGTGCGTCCAACAGAATAATCAATAAAAGTGATAATACCTTTTTTTAACTAGTTGAAAGTGCTGCTGTCTATTATTACACTGTCATCAGTAAACGGTCTTTATTAATATTAATGCAATTATTTTTCTTCATCAGCAAAGCACTGAACCTATCTAGCAGTGAAGATTAAATGTAGTGGGAGTCAGAACTCACGACCTACTAAATAGACCACATAAACTCTGGTAGAGTGTCAATTTACTTTATTAAAGTATTAGCCATGATCACCTATGTGAAGTCCAATTACACATTCTGATTTTATTTCATTTTTAGAAAGTTCTTCAACCTACTAACTTATATCCATAACCATTCCTGTTGAACTTGAATATTAATTTTTAAAAAGACAATTATTTGTAATTTCAATTTTTCATTCTCCAGAGAATGAAAAATTCCAGGATATTTTTTCTAGAAAAAAAAAATTCTCAAAATCATAAACATCTTTTATTGTAGCTACAAAAATATTTTAACTTTAAGATATTATTTTTTTGTATATTTAATTAATCTTCCAAAAGAATAATATTCAGTTTTAAATCAACCACCACAAATATTTAGAAAAATAAAACACTGTTAGAAAACCCTAAGAAAGGAAATTTGGTTGAAAAACATCTTTTATAAGCAAATAATAGGAATTTGAATCCCTCCTAGTCAATATCAGTATACAGGCTACTAGGAATTGGTTTGTTTAGTTTGATTTGATTATATCTTTCTTTGATTCAAATGAGTTTTCCCAATTTTTCATTGCCAAGTGGAATCATGGCTAATATAGTACCTTTAATTAAATTGGTTTGTCAAGATTGGTAGATAGCAGGGTTGTCACTACGCCGGGCGGTGGCGGGTGGGACCACCTGGTTCTCTTCATTTCCACCCGGCACTCAGGCTGATTTTGAGTCAAAACACTCGGCTCTAAAGACTCAAAAGTTACAAAATCAATGAAGATTCAATAGAAAAATTAACAATTATTATCAAAAGTTCTATTTTCTTACTATTTGACATAAATTTTACCCGGCACTAAAAAATGCCTGGTGACAACCCTGGTAGATAGCATATTTGATTTGAATAAATCAATGTTTTAATTTTGAGTAATAGCATATAACTGAAAACATTTGAATCAAAGCTATTACAACTTCAATCAGATACACCTACAAGTACTTATAATTGACAAGAAAAGGGAATTAACACTATGATAACCTCATCTGAGAATTGCACACTGATGAAAAATCTACACTGAGATTAATCTCTTATATAAACATTGGTATGATTAACTGATTTTCAAAACACTTATTGTCTAAAAACCTTTTTCCAGGAACAAGCTGTGGATCCAAAGACCAGACTGTTGATGTACAAGCTAGTTAATAATGGAATTCTAGAATCAATTAATGGCATTATAAGTACAGGCAAAGAAGCTGTTGTATTCCATGCTAATGGGGGACAGTAAGTTATACTTTGGTGTGTGGATTTTATTCTTCAAGGCGTGTCCAGCATGGACGTGGCCACTACATACCTGTCAATCTCCCGATTTAAGCGGGAGACTCTCGATTTTAGGCAGCCCTCGCGATCTCCCAATCGGGTAGCCATATAGCTCCATATCTCCCACTTTTAAAAAAAAATATTCTGATATCTCCCGCATTGAAAAAAAAATCCTACTGCATTTTTCCCCTAGCGTGTACTACAGACTGCATACACGGTACATTTTGTTAAGAGACTGAAAATGAGATCGTTTTGTGAGTCGTATGTGTGCTTTGGAGACCCTTTTTGTCCCTTTTCAGTTTTCAAAAGCTGCATTATTTTTTTGGGTGTACCTTTTGGGCCTCATTATGTCAGCTGCCCGTAAACGTTCAGTTTTCAAAAGCTACATAATTTTTTTTGTGTGTACCTTTTGGGCCTCATATGTCAGCTGCCCGTAAACGTTACTCATAAAGTTAAGTGATTACAGAAATCTCCCGCATCAGAATATGAAAATGTTGACAGGTATGTCACTACAACCTGGAAAATAAACGCTCGTGTCGGAGGAAACTGATGGATGTATAAGGGACACGCATTCTAGAATTAAATCCACAAACTTTTCTTATTTTCTTATGATCTGATCTTGGAGTCATTCGTTGACTCTGCTGTGTTTCACAAACAAGATTGGGTAACATGAGATTTCTAAAAGAGATCTTCAAATATCAATGTTCAGAGCAAAGATTCTATGATTGAAGGAAAATTCCTGGTCAAAAATAGCATTTTGCTTGTTTGCCTTAATTTTAAAAAAGTTTTTGATTCGGGAAAATTGCCTTGAATTAAGTGAAAATACAATTTTTTTTCCAAATTCCTTCCATACACAACTCCACTGTTAGGTTTTCTATGATTGAGGAGCCATTTTCAAGCAAGGAATGCAAGTTTTAATGTAAAACGCTAAGAATCACATCTGGTTGAAACATCATACACTAATAAGAATTTGTATCTGTGATTTTTCTTCCCAAGGATTTATTTTATTACATTGCCATTATGAATCCATCCTATCCATTTTGCTGCCGTTAGCTGCATACCTGATGAACATCCTCTATTTGCACTTGTTTTGTTTCCGATAACAGCTCCCCGAAATTGGTTACGTGATGAAGCAAACAATATAAATATATAAACATGACCTTTTGGCTAGCAGGAGTGGAAGTCATGGCCTACTGATTTGGACTCCTGTATTGTTCTACTAGTCCATGCAAACATTTTAAACATGCTGCTATGTTGAAGTTAAAGATTATTTGGTCTCTACATCAGATGCACAGCTCAAATAGCACATTATACAAATATATACTGATTTGAAGATCTCTGGTAAAAACTATGGACCTGAAGTTAGATTTTAGTCACTGAAGGAACATAGTTTAATCTACAGATTTAAAAAATGTCAGTATATATTTTTCTATATACCGTATTAATTAAAAAACGCACTAATAAAATGCTATGCAAGCAATAATTTAATGCGCGTATTGGCTTGCTTGTCTATGTTTTTTTGTGCTTAAGTCCATGCATGAAAGTGACATGGCTATAAATTGCGCACTAAACCCGTAAAAAGTCTTTCAAAACCCGTAAATAGTCTTTTCAAAAGAACTATGTACGGATTTTTCTCAAGATGGTTGAAACTATTTGAAATAATGTCATAGGGTTTCAACACGCTAACATTTATTAATACAGAATATAATTAATGTTTTTGTAATTTCAAGGGTATACAGTTTTTAATATCCTGTCTTATTTCCAGAATGGAAGAGCAACTAGTACCATGTGAATGCGCTCTCAAAGTGTTCAAGACAACGCTGGTAGAATTCAAGACCAGAGACAAGTACATCAAGGATGACTATCGCTTCAAGGCCAGATTTAGGAAACAAAACCCAAGGAAAGTCATCCATATGTGGGCTGAGAAAGAAATGCATAATTTGAACAGGTTAGTAGAAAGCTGTAAATGACAGTAACAGTGATTAGGCAAAAACAAAAAACAAGTTTGTTTCCCGTGCGTCATGCGCATTTCGTTTTGGCGTCATATATTTGCGCATTTCATTGTTTTATTTGATTTTTGGAAAACGAAAATCAAAATAGCCAATTTGATAAAATGAACTGGGAAAATTGCAAAATTTTTACTAAAGAAGTGTTTTCTTTTCAACAAAAACTTGAAACCGGACAGGTTTCTTACTGTTTCTTATGGTAAAAAATCGTCACCCATGCGGATTTTCAATCAAAATTTGTCTTAGCACCTCTTGAAACAATACCAAAAAATGAAAACAAAATAAAATAAAAAAACGCATTTAGGTTTTTTGACCACCTACAGGAAACAAACTTTTTTTTTTGCCTTATCCAATTTACCAAAAGGGAGCTATGTCACAAATTAAAATGGTCTTGAGATTCCAAGCAACCTGTACTAAACCAAATGTGGACCGATTTTGGAATAATCAGGTCTTTGCTGTGCAGCGCCATTATTCCACATCAGTCGCCTTTGGGGTTGCACAATTTTTTTCCTACGCCAAGTCATTAAGCTCATCGCTTGTCCACTTTAAATTAGAAATGTTTTAGTTAGAAACCAAATCTGATGACTAGTACTCTGACATTGTTGTCAATGATATGGTTTTAAATGGTGAGGTTTCTTTGGAATTTCCCACTTGATCTGCACCATACCTCATTTGTGACCATCCACCATCAAGCAAAGTATGTCCTACCTTCACATTTGTGCTCATGCGTGGCAAAAATCAAGTATATTATGGTTAACAATATCAGTATAGTTAACAATCTATATTAATAATTAACAATCTAATTAATAATGATTATTCATCCCAGGCACTGATTGGCTTGGGTCAAGTAGCTCAGCTCACGTGAGAAGCTTGGATCTTAATTGATTATACCCCTTATCCCGCTTTTCATTCTTGCAGTATATTAAGTTTGAACATTCAATAAGGTAGTCATTTTTATGATGCAGAAGTACGGGGTGCAGAAAGTCCAAAGTTCAAGATCTGATGGTGTGGCTTTGGAGCCAAAGTTGAACACTAGGATGCTAAAAGTTCCTTTTGACAAGGGCCTTAGAGCTATTTGTGTTGTGGTAACCTATCTGTACAAACGTAACAAATTGGATTTTATCTCCTTTGGTTTTAAATGTGAGCTGATCAAGGTTCAGCACCCTCTGAGGTTGCTACGATGTATGAAATGATGTTATGGGTGGAATAGAGCTTCCTTGTTTCACAGTGGTCAGCATTGGTCAGCAAACATCTGTAAAGTGTTTTGGTACTGCATGAAATTACAAAGCCAGGAAGGCATCATGCACTATAAATCCTTTCAAAATATATATTTTAGTGAAGTTTGCAGGTAATGTCTCTGTTTCCACAGAGTTTGATAAGAGTTGCATTTTTGTGTTGTGTAGGTTTATAGATGGAAGATTTGGGCTCCTAAAATGTCAGCATATGGTCCCATACTAAAATAAATATCATATAACACAAGTGGGTTATTTAATTGGTTAACAAATAACAATTAGTTCTTTTTTTAAATTGGTAAACATGAAAATATAAATCAAAACTATTTAACAGCACTCACGTTTTTTGGTTGAAATTTAAAAAAAATGGAAAAAGTATACTTTAAGTCCCATCAAAAACTATACCCTAACCCTAAATCCTAACCCTACACCCTAACCCTAAATTAAACCTAACCCTAACCCTAAAATTCTGGATGGGACCTAAGGTACACTTGGTCAAAAAAAACCTTCTCTGTCCTCAGCAAGTTGTGTCTGACGTCCAATTTCCTAATCTGGACGTTGGTGGCGTGGGGTGGGGTTAAATTCTTTCTTCATATATATCGCCTCTCTCACTTTCCTCGGAAAAAACCCACCCTTAGTAGGGATGGAGCCATGAACTTCCAAAGATTTTCTGTTATCAACATCAAGAAGGACGCCACCAACATCCAGTATTAAAGGAAATCATACTTCAGACACCACTTGCTGAGGACGGAGAAGGGTTTCGCTGAAAATTTTGACCAAAAACATGAGTGCTGATGAATAGTCTAAATTATATTTTCATGTCTTCAACCAGTACGTATAAATCTCTTCATTCGCATCGGTTTTTTGTCGTTACAGAATGCGTGAGGCAGGTGTGAGGTGTCCAGAAGTCATTCTTCTCAAGAAGCACATCTTAGTAATGTCATTTATAGGCGACCATCAAAAAGCTGCACCCAAACTCAAAGATGTCAAATTATCAACTACAGATGCACAATTAGCATATGAACAGGTGCTGGAGGTAAGATGGAGAAAAATCACAGATCTTTTTGCGCCAAATGTGTGCGTCAGAATCAGAATTACTATAGAATAAGCATTAACGCATCTGAAACAGGCTGTTTACGCAGTAAATTTGGTTTGTACTTCTAGGTTTGTGGAGTAGAGTGATCTTGATTATAGCTGTAGTTCAAGCCTATTATTGTTTCAAATACATTTTGGACACGAACATGATTCTGAACACAGCCCCCGCTTATCCAAGTTGTGACAAGAACGGGACACTGCAAAGTACGCAACACCGTTTCCAATCAGTAATCCACAGTACCGCGACATTGGGCGTGCCAGAAAAGCGTTGTGTACTCGCATAAAATGCACATACAATTGTGTTACGCAAGGCTCTATCTTTTCGAGTCTGAGAATTATTTGAGACAACAATAGTCAGTTACGGACTAGCCTAAATTTTCATTCCTATCCTAATTCAATTTTTTTTTTTGATACTTGATTTGGATTCATTTTTGAAAGACCATCCAAAAGTCAACTTACTTCACTTGTTCAAACTTTTATCTTTTCAAATAAGTAAGAGAGCCATTTCATAGCCTGTACCGAGGGATAGATACAGTGCACTACTTCACCTATAAAACCATGTAGTATTTGTTTTATTACATCGCACTGTTACTGTTAGAATGTGGTTGTAGGGAAAGTAATTAAAACTACGAACCAGAAAGTAGCTTTTGATTGGCCGATGATCAAACATGAATATAGGTGTAATAATGGTCTTTATGTCTAGACATAAAACAAGCCCTAAGGACCGTGATTCTTGTCTCAAATTGTAGAAATATCTTATTTCCAAGCTTGTTATGGTGAAACAAATCATCTTGAATTTAATACATTTTTAAGCTTTTCTAGAGTGTTTCCATATATTCTTAATTTTAAGTGAAATTCTTAATTTCTTGCAATTCTTGATGACTGCTAGAAGTTATAAACTATATCAGCAGTATGTGGATTTTGAAGTCGTGAATAGTCGAAACAGAGTTGGGAACAGTGAGGGGTAGAATATCCTATTCTTTACAATACTGACTGCGATTACATGTACAGGTATGACTCTTCTGTACATATGGGTCCTACGGCTTTATGTCCCCTCCGAAGGACGATGATCTCTCATGAAATATTTACCTAAACTCTAAATACTCCATGTAAGGGGCGGAGAAGATTGAATATCTGACCCCATGCTCCCATCAAGTCAGACAAAGACATCTTGGCAAAGATTCCGAGATTCCACTCCGGCAAGGCTCCCCAGAATTGAACCCGGGTCGTTGCGTGCAAGGCGAGATCGCTAACCACTACACTACAGTACCCCTCAAAAAATCTATGCTAGTCCAAGTTAGTGAGGGTATCAAGCAAGTCTTGTATCTTTATGCTTGTAGGGCTTTGTCAGTTATAGCTCTATTAACTCAATCTTAACATTTAAGTGAGCAAGGTATTTCCCACCCGTTGGTGCCCAAGGGGGGGGGTCCTAGGGACCCCCTTAAAAACATCCTTCCGGTATGGATTTTACGTTGGAAGTCTGGTCAAAGATAAAGCATGTAATAAGGACCAAAATACAGAAACAATTTTGAAAATCGGATGAACTGTTTCAAAATGGTGGCCCAAAAACCATTTTTTGTGTCGCGTCAAAAATTTTCCTGCCAAAATTTCAAAAACCGTGTTCCCGAAGGAATTTTCTCATGAAATTTTGCTCAAATTTGCACATTGCAAGTACAATTACATTGCAAAAATATAATTAGAAAAAAGTTATCCCGTTTCGATTTTATGGGCAAAACAAATTTTAACAGCGCCCTCGAAAAATCACTTAATGCTAATTAGCACGAAAACTACTGGGTCGATTTGAATTTTTTTGCCACTGAGGGACCCGCTGCGTTAAGTTTGACAATTACATGGAGCGGCGATGAAATTTGTTTGTGCTACGCGCGAAAACCTGTGGTAGGGCCCCTAGGATTAGGAACCCCCCCTTGGTCACTTAAGTGTTAAGTTTCCCAGTGCCATTTGTATGTGTGTGCTGTATATTGCTCTTAATAAAGAATTGTTTATGTTTTTGCCTTGCAGATGATGGAAAGAATGTTTAAGCGGTGCAATCTAGTCCATGCTGATTTAAGTGAATACAATATGTTATGGCATCGTGGAGAGGTGTGGTACATTGATGTGAGTCAGTCTGTAGAGCCAACGCATCCACATGGACTGGAATTCCTGATGAGAGATTGTACAAATGTATCAACGGTAAGTGTTTTGTACTCTCCCTGCGTCTGATGATGCTTATTGCGTGAAACTCAGAGTCACTTTGAATGATTATTGTGAATAGTGTCTGAGTATTGATGTGACTCAGTCAGTAGAGCCCACGCATCCACACGGACTGGAATTTCTGATGAGAGATCAGACAAATGTACTAACGGTAAGTGTTTTGTATTCTGTCTACGTCTGATGATGCTTATTACGTGAAACTCAAGAGTCACTTTGAATGATTATTTTGAATATTGTCTGTATATTGATATGAGTCGGTCAGTAGAGCCAACTCATCCACATGGACTGGAATTTCTGATGAGAGATTGTACAAATGTATCAACGGTAAGTGTTTTGTACTCTCCCTACGACTGATGATGCTTACTGCGTGAAACTCAGAGTCACTTTGAATGTTAATTTTGAATACAGTCTGTATAAAAGTGTTGGTCAGTCTATATCAGAGTCCACATTTTCACATGGGCTGGAATTTCTGATGAGAGATTGTACAAATGTATCAACGGTAAGTGTTTTGTACTCTCTTCACATCTGATAATGAACCGTACTAGGTGAACCCAAGAGTATCTTTGTATTATAAATTAAAGATTTAATGCTTCTCTACACAAAAATTGTGACATACCTCGAATTTTTGCTTGAAACTCCAAGCTTTGTCAGGAGACTGGCAACCCAGATTAGAGGTCAGTAACGTTACGGACACGCGACACTCTTGGAAGTTTGTATTTGCCCCCATCTCTGTTTAAAGATGTCCGGTTGACACAGATGTAGATGGTCTCCTTGACTAATCTTTCAAAATATCTTGAGTCCAGTTCAGGATTTTGACTTTCTCCAAGTCAAACTTCCAAGAGTGTTTGACCCAATTTTAAGGTCTCCTGTCTGAAAGGTCACTGACTGCTAAGAATCTGGGTTGCCAGTTTCCTGACAAAGCTTGGAGTTCCAAGCAAAAATTTGAGGTATGTCACAATTTTTGTGTTGTGAAAATGTGTTAAATCTTTAATTTATGATGAATAACAACACAGATAAACTTTCATTCAAGTGTCTTTATATGGTTACTTTGGATAAACTGGTTTAAGTTTTAAGCGGCTGTTTTGAATCAATATCTTTGGATATATCTCCATCTTTACACCATTTCTATTATCATACCCTTTAGTTACCATAGTAAAAGTTTGTGTTTTTTCTTACCATTTACATTACAATGTTGATTTCTGTTCTATTCTCTATCACAGTTTTTCACCAAACTAGGTGTGCATGATGTCCTCAAGCCCTATGAGTTATTCAACCAGGTCACTGGACTAAATCTAAAGCCAGGAAGCCAGAAAGAATTTCTTGCCCAGGTAAGTTTTTTTTTTCATCATAAAAGAGGTTGATGCTCCCCTATTCCGAAGAAAAATGTAACTTTATAAATGATAGAAATTAAGAGTTTCAGTTTATGTATTTGATTACTTGTGAAATTTCCTTTCCAAAAGTGTTGATGTATCCTATTCTCAAAACAAAATCCAAATACAACTACAAATACAAAACCAAATTTGTGGTAATTCTCATTCATATTTGGTTAAGCACTTTGCCATTTTGATAACCAGTGCTGTTGTTATTTTTTAATTAATTACCAAAAATTAATTTTACATGGTAGACCTTAAAGGGATTAGCCTAGATTCCATTTTGAATTTCGAACTTGCAGAAATGCTGTTTATGGGCTCAAAAATGTATTGAAAACCAAGCAAGTTTTTTTTTTAAATCTACACAGAATTGACTAATATTGCGAGGGGAAAAACAGACTTTTCATATTTCATTGTTGGTTGCACCATATCCAGTGTTTGTAATTCCAAATTTTTCATTTCTCAAATGGATTTGTCAGTTAAAATTTTGATAACAGCTAGTACCAGGCATGAGAATTTTCAGATAATTATCTGATTTCAGATATTTTTATCATCAAAATTCAGATATTTGTTGGCTTGATTTATCCATTTTTAGTGTTTCTTTACCAAATTCAGGTATTTTCATGAAAAATCTTTCTCTTGCTTGAGCTACTCAACGCAGATACAGAAACAATTCAATCAAAAAATATATATCTGACTATTACAGACTTGTAAACAAATCTGTTTACAAGACTTGTAAACAAGAAGAGTAAGTTGTGACTTACCTTCCACAAATGTGTAAAAACAGGTGCTGAAAAAAGTTGCATCAGGAACGACAAATCTAGGCTACTCTCTTTATTTCCTGACATCAACAAATGAGTAATGCTCTGGCAAAATGAGCGGAAAGTCGCAATTTTCCAAATTGACTTTATGGCATATTTTAATTTTCTATAATCTCAGCTTTCGAATGATATATAATATGTCATACTTTCCACAATTTTCATTTAGAGATCAAAATACATGGCAGTCCACTCAAAATCTGGCAGTAAAATATTGTTGCAAATCGATTTTTAAGTTACAGATTACTATAGTGTATAATAGCAAAACGTTATCAATAACCCGTTAATGATTGCACTTCCTGGCATAATTGACCTTCAAAAAGCGAGGTATGATTTAACACTTATGCATTAATGCGTTTTATGTCAAAAAGCAAAATTTGATCTTTTCACCATATTTTTACTTCAGCAGCCATTTATTCAAAATCTTCAATCGCGACTTTCCGCTCATTTTGCCAGAGCACCACTCAAATGGTTCAGAACACTCGATTATTTATATAGTTTGATGTATTTTGATTGATTTTAAACTGTTTTAAGTACAGAAATAGTTTGTTGTCAACTGCTTGTGACACAACTCTGGGCTTACATACGAGGGGATATCAAAATATTTTAAAAGATCACCAAGAAGAAAATGAGCTATATCAATGAAATTTTGTCAGAAGAGTTGCCTGTCCTTATCTACAATATGGGGCAAATATGGTCTCATTTGTATTTTTAGTTTTCTTCAGGTGGTGATAAATGTCAGCAACATGTCCTACTAACTATACACTTGAATGGGGAAAATTACAATTACAATATGTGATATAATTTAGTCCCAGCATTTGATTGGTTACAGTGCCCAGCAATTCTATGTTGACACGCCCAATGTGTAATTTTTGGATATCATAGTATAGGGTAGGGTCTCCTCTTTCCATTAATACCCAAATTTAAAAATTCGGTCAACATGTGATGTCACAGTGACGTAACAAAACATGGCTGACCTGATAATAATAATTTTCAGGGAAATACAAAATTGGTTTTATTGCTTGAGAAGGCCTTTATAAATTGCAGTCTGTGGACAGCCAGTCTTAAGTGGAAATACTGTGTTACTTTGCACAATCACTATGGAAAAGTGTCTTAAAGACCATGTAATAAAAATATGTTGCTGGCTTCATTCCAAGTGGAAATACTGTGTTACTTTGCACAATCACTATGGAAAAGTGTCTTAAAGACCATGTAATAAAAATATGTTGCTGGCTTCATTCCAAGTGGAAATACTGTGTTACTTTGCACAATCACTATGGAAAAGTGTCTTAAAGACCATGTAATAAAAATATGTTGCTGGCTTCATTCCTTCTGGGTGATCTGAAAAACTTTTTGATAACCCCTTGTATACTGCTTGTTGAGCAGTAAGAATAACTCGATTTCCTTACCTTTCCACTTAATTTCCATTCGTCATGGGTGCAAAATTAAAATCATAACATCTTTATTTCAGATTGAATCCGTTCAGAAATCAGAAGAATTCAACCCGTCTGCACAAGAAGAGAAGAACTTTGCATTTGATTATTTCTTTGAGAAGACCATGAATGAACAGAAACAGAAATCAGAAGAGATGGGCGAAGGGATAGAAGAATCTGAGAATGATGGAACAGAACAATTCTTGTCTAGAAAGACTAGGAAACAACGACAAGCAGATGATCAATAACGGTGCATGTAAATTCTTTAAAAATAAGTATTTAGGCTTTTTGAAAGCATTCATCTTCTTCCTGGTATGATAGTGTAAGACCAGAAATATTTGTGGGCTTAAAATTTTCAAATTTCAATCAAACATGATTGATATTTCTGTGGCATTTAAATTTCTCTTAATTCCATCAACTTTCCATCACAGTCAAAGTTAATGGTACTTTAATTTTGCCAATTTTGGCCTTGGGCTTGGCGTCCAAAGACATTCGCCCACCCTACCAAAAAAACTTCGCTCCAACGGGAAGCGACATTCGCCTAACAAATTTCATGATATTCGCTACACTTCAGATTGAATTGGAGCATAAATCGCTCCGAATATTCTTGGGTTTGCTTATTCAACAATCATACCTACAACATGCGCGAGTGACATTCCCTTTCATCGATTTAATAAGTTAGAGCGAATATCAAGAGCGAATGTCGCTCAGTTGAGCGAATGTCTTTGGACGTCAAGCCTTTGCAAATATTGATGGATTTTGGTCTTGAGGAGATCTGACTTTTTGATTGTAGTGGTCTAAGTGAATTGTTCAAAATGGAGTTGTATCATCAGGACGAGCAACAGTGACCTAGGTGCAAATCTTTGCGAAGTGTTCTGATGCTATGTGATTATCGAATTGGCACAAGCTCATTACCCTTAGGTGGACACTGGTCATAGTAAAACCTTTTTTATGTATGATTCAGCTGCATAATTAAACTTCAAACTGAATAATCGGATATGAAACCCCTAAGCTTAAGAGCAATTGCATGTGCAAGTGTGTCTCTAGCTTCAAAATGGTACCATTGGCTTTAAGCTGCTCCCCACCCCATCTCACCCTTAAAGGCAAAGGCGATGAGAAAAAAAAACGTTTTACCGGCGGGCGGACCTTCCAAGTTCCAGCGTTTGTTTTTTTTTTCTAAAAATGTTTCTTGCCCAAAATAACCCCAAATCGGGAGAAAAACTGCAAAAGTTTTACCAAAAAAAATTGTCTTTAAAAATTTAACCAAAATTGACAGGCACATTTTACATGATTTTTTTTTTAACTTAAAAAAATCTTCCAAATTGCAAATTTAGGGTCGGTCTGGCCCGTAAAACAGGAGGGTTTTTTTTTCGTCGCCTGATAGATAAATTTCGACATACTTGTTCGAGATCACACACATAGCACATTTTTGCAGTACTTGCCAACTTGTTTGAGCTACTTGACAGAATTCAAATATGTTGCCTAATGTTGGATGGTCATGATATGCTTATGTTAGAATGGCAACCAAAACTATATATATGCTCAAGTTCAAGTTTGTGTCATATCTAAAAAGAACGGCCCAAGTACCAGGTGTCCCAACAGATAAGTCGTGTAGGAAAATGATCGTTTGCAAATTAAAGCAGTTGTTTTTGCTCATGGACAAAATATCATTATCTTTTTTTAAGAATTGGGT
>JXSR01S009076.1:32836-45507 GCA_000969725.1 Ophiothrix spiculata
AAAGGGCCTCTAAGACAAAAGAGGGGAAAAACATAAAAATTAGATGAAAAATAAGAAGGGAAAAAAAAAAGACATAGTAGTATTGGTATCCTTCACTATCTCCAAAGCCCTTTCGCCTCGAATCGAGGCTATAGAGATATGGCATAAAACATAGAATTAATTGGTATACCTATTTTCCATTTCTTTTGTACTTATATAACAGCCTCATCCTCAGAGTTGCATAGTTTCTTTTGCATCTGAAGAGTAAAAACAAGAAACAAACAAAGGATAGAACCTCACAAAATGCACTTCAGAGGTCAATGTCAATTAGTTAAAAGTAAATGATAGACATGTTGAAATAAGATCCTACACCTTTGTATTCAATATATTTTACTTCAACTAAGGCCTAAAAAAGAAATTGTTTGATTTGCGTAACATAGAAAAAAAAATAGGGTAGGTAGGTCGGATTTTTTTTCAATTCTTTTTTTTCCCCGGTTATTTTTAATTTTGTTAAGTCTATGTTTCATATACAAGAACCACAAAATATACGACACAATATACAAAAAAATCTTCACTTTTTCTGTAACACATCTTTTATTTGTCATTTTAAATGTCCTGCAAGCCATATCTCGTGGGCTCCATGAATTGATTCCCATCAAATTTAGGATTTTTAGGTTTTTTACCATGCTCAAAAAAATATAAATATTTAGGGTCAGTGGTAAAAATAGGGTCGGTCGGGTTACGCCAATCAAACAATTTTTTAGGCCTAAAGGGATGATCAAAATGTTGAAGTCTGATAGACACTAACACTTATCCTGCCCAAATATGAGACGCAGCCCTCCCTCTAGGCTTCAACTTTGTACACAGCCAGATTATTCAACCAGCAGCATTGTACCTCAGCATGTTTCATTTTATTGCATATTCAATTAGAATAGAACATAGCTATCAATTGATAATTGAAGTTCATACGGCTCCCAGAAGTGATCTATGATTCTTAGAAGCATGATATGATAGAATATGTAAAATCCAGGAGTTTTCATTTAATGCATATTTTTAGTTGAAATGAAAGCTGATATTTTTCAAAGAAAATTGGTTTTTCAAAGAATATTGGAAAAGGATAAACATTTAAAAGCCGAAAGAGTATCAATTTTGTCAGATTATATGTTTTGCTGACTTTACTAGGTTTGTGGAGACAAATTACATTGTGGGTCAAAACATAGTCGGCCTTCAAACAAATTTTTCGCTACCAAATATTTGGTTGTGACATCAAAATGACGATTGACTTCAAATAAAATAACTCCAACACCAAGTTGAGACCAAATAAAATTTCGCGCTTAATTGCACATGTGAATTGCCATATACATTGCCTCAAATGTTTGTTACTGGTTTATAGTTTAAAATCTATCACAAATATTTGGTGACGTCACAACCAAATGCAGGGGTGTGAGAGTTCAGCTTTTTAGCTGATTTCAGCTTTTTTAATGGCTTCAAAAGAGTCATAATTTCAGCTTTTTTATTCATTTTCAGCCTGTTTTGGGCATTTTTTCACCATTTTCAGCTTTTTTTTATCACATGACTCTCACACCCCTGCAAATGTTAGGTAGCAAAAATTTTGTTTGAAGGCGGACTATGTTTTGACCTTACGTGGCATGTGCCATTTTAGAAGCAGTATTGTTAGGAACAGTGTTGCTGGTTGAAAGAAAGTGGTTTTGTAAACTTAAATTTCTTATTCATGAATACTTAATATTATTTCTGGTGCACAGAATGTGACTATAATGTGACTATGTCAACTTCAAACTTTTATTTTAAATATTCAATATTATTATTTCTTTGCAATTGCTGTATTTGCAAATTATTATTTCAGTTGTAGATAAAATTATTATTGCAATTCATTTGACTATAGTGTAAATAAAATAAAATATAGAAATAAAAGCTGTGTAACAGTTTGAAAAATAAATTGAAGAATGAGTTGCTCATTGTAAAAGTGGTCAGAGCCATAATCCGTCTTAAAGGAAGGTGGCTTAACACAGAAAGGGGTGTAAGACACGTGTGAGGGTGTTGGACATGAATTCAAAAGTTTTATCTCTGGCTTTTAGTGTACTCTCTGGCATACTATTTCTTGCGAATGTGCACTGGGCTCAAAGCGCACAGTGCTTGGGGTAAATGTCATTGCTAAAGCGTGCCAATTTTTTCCTTATTTTTGCATATTATCTCAAAAAGTCTTGTTATTACTTTTTTCAAAGAACTATGTAAGGACCAAAACATATGTCAAAAAAAAAAATAGTAGAGCTGTTTTTTAATTTTAAATGTTTTTGTCTTTAACTTCATGATTTAACCATACAAGTTGGTCAATTGCAGAAAATGGTGAAACATGCTGTTTTGAAGTGTTTTTTTCCTTCTTGAAAACTAAGTTGTTGACCCACCCCTTTTTTTAAATTTCAGAAATGTAATCAGCACATATTAAAACACCATATGTGTGGTGCTCTGGCATAATGAGCGGAAAGTTGCGATTGAAAATTTTAAATAAATGGCTGCTAAAGTAAAAATATGGTGAAAAGATCAAATTTCGTTTTTTGACATAAAACGCATTAATGTAATAGGTATTAACATATACCTGGCGTTTTGAAGGTCAATTATACCGGAAAGTGCAATTATTAACGGATTATTGATCACGTTTTGCTATTATACACTATAGTAATCAGTAACTTTAAAATCGATTTGCGACAATTTTTTACAGCCAGATTTTGAGTGGACTGTCTTATATTTCGATCTCTGAATGAAAATTGTAGAAAGAAAGTATGACACATTATGTATCATTCGAAAGCTGAGATTATAGAGAATTAGAATATGTCATAATCTCGATTTTGAAAATCGCGACTTTCCGCTCATTTTGCCAGAGCACCACACATATATAAAAAAAAACAACAAGAAGAATCAATAGAGGAATTCTATCCGTGTTAAGCCACCTTAAATGTTGAACTATTTTAAATGCACCATTTGGGTCAAACCAATTGTGCAAAAGCCCACTTTCAGCAAAAGGGACTTTTTGCTGTATTTGAGGTGGTGTAACCCTCCTCAGACTGAGTCTGGGCTTGGTAGCATGATTATTATACGAATAATGAAGGGTGTGGGTGCAATGGAAAAATGTATTTATTAGATGAAAGGTGAAATGTTCCATTAAATGAGGCTAAGTCGAATTAAATTGAACATTTCATATTTTATCTCATGAAAATATTCTTTCCATGGCATAAATTGAGTAATTATTTGTTTTAATATAACTTATATAAAGGTTTTTATCATGTGATGCTTTCACATACAAGACATAAATCTTAATACAAATATTAGACTCATTTCAGTAGAATGAAAAAATAATCAACTTTTTAATCTTTTCCTTGATATTATGTGACCAATGTTGAAAGTAAAAAGTGTTTTGTAAAAATCTATCACAAACTACATTAGCTTTAAAACAGAGAAGCCAAAACCTCTCAAAATATTTAACAACATCCATCAGAATTGCAATATTTTATTGTAGTAGTAAACAGCAAAAACCAGAGTAAATTATTTTATTTTCTATTGCACTTGTCGAGTATACTGACAAATTCCAAAAATGGTCTGAAATGATGAACACCTGACGAGACATCTAATGACAATAATCTCTATACAAGTTTAAGTTAAATAAATTGCCTTCACATCCCTAATAGATAATGATGGACTTGGTCGATGAATTAAATGGAGATTTATATTAAAATATCAATGTGAATAATGGCTTGTCAATAAATAATGCCATTATATTGACGCAGTATGTTACTACAAAAGCGTCACTAAACGCCTTTTCCACTGAAACGTTATTGCTTGATGAGTAACAAATTAGGTTTCCTAATAGCTCGTGTTCATAATTCATAAACGTGGAAGATTTGTTATCAATCACGCGTTGCTGTGGCGATAAATTTAGTAATGGGCAATTTTTATATAAAGCACATCAGTGCAATTACTGAGTCCCTGGGTTGGCATATCAAGCCTGTATTTACTCATATCAAGCAACATACATTTATTGACATTGCAACGGAACTATTTTCCCATTTAAAAAAATTGATTTAATTGCAGACATTTAAAAGGCTTTTATGCATCTGGAATCAAACAAATTATCACAGTTGAAATGTTATTTTCATCGATTTTATTGGTGATTTAATGATAATGGTGCCATAAATTGACAATAAAAGTGTTTCGAATACCTACACACTTCTTAAAGGTGTTTAAATGGTGTCCAGTAAAATTTTACCTATGATTTCTTGTAAAAATTGTTTCGTCACATTTGCGTATGGTCTCAGATAGGGTATTAATTCAAACAAGTACGGTCCCGGATAGTTCGGATGTCCATTTGAGCAGAATGAGATGGTAGATTTATGGTCTCAAATAGGGTATCATTTCATCCATTTTTGTTAATTTATGGTCTCACATAGGGTCACCTTCGGAACCAGCGGAACTCGGATGGTTAGTTAGTGGTTACCCGGACACTAATATAATCTTATGGAAATGATATACATCGCAATTATAACATCGTAGGCAAGTGTTGCCGTTAAACGATTTGTGTCTATATACAAATTTATCTTGTGGGGTGCATAATTTTCAATCATTAGCATCTACGTAAACGGAAGTTACCGTATACTAAGCTGATTTACTATTTATGTTACATAAATTTACATCAGTTTGAAATGCTACTAATCACCAAGTTTAATAATAATTGTTTCATCTGGAACGATGAGTTGCCAAACTTTACATTTCTTTTTATCTAACAACTGGTGTACAGGGTGAGTCAAAATAAAGTGTAATCTAATCAGTGATTTTTTTATAACTAGATCCTTTTATTCTTTTGCAAAATTGTTCCTGTATGAGATGTCATATTTCATTAGCTTTCATAGAAAATTTATTGTGTTGAAATCAGACAAAGCATTCTAAAGTTAAAGTCATTTGAGTGAAGGTACCCAATTTGAACGGCGAACAAACTACGCTATTTAGTTTACGTACGTACTGGTAACAAAGGATGTTGTCTCTTTCAATTGTAATGATAGGAACGCTTATGGAAATAAAACAACGAGAAAACAATAGGCTGTTTAATGTGGACTGTGAAATAGTCGGTTAACTTCTGAGGTTTTGATGACCAGATCTCTCAAAAAATCCCTTCTAATTCGATTATTGTTTTGTTGAATCATCCGGATCAGGATCTTCCACAGCATCCCTTGTTTCTGTTACGAAGAGTTGCGTGGTCTTTAGCTTATAAACAATATTCTAAATACTAAATAGCTTGAGGTGATGGGACATGGTTGCCATCCGTAAACTATACAGACAAAACAGGCGGTGATCTTCTACTGAAGTATGAGTCTAATGATACTTAATTGCAACAAAATGCCAGTGCCGGTTGCTACATTGATGTGCCATGATTTATCTTCTGGCATTGGTTGTCAAGATTGTGAACTGATATCTGAAATGACCATCAGTACTTTGATCTGCATTGAATCTTCTTTAGTATCTCTGCACAATGTGTGCCCGTTTGATATTTCGAATGCAGCGTCAAGTTCATCAATGCACAATCGATAAGATGTTACCCACTGCTCTAGAGTAAAGAGTTCACGTTGAACATGTTGAAGTAAATTTGTTCGACATCAAAATTGGGTACCTTTACTCAAACGGCTGTAACCTGTACATTGGTCAATTTTAACAAACTAAAATTCTCATGAAAGCTGATTAAATTTGCTATTTATTAAACATAATTAAAATTGATAAACATGAAACGATTTCCTGTCAAAAATTCATCCGTTGATTACACTTTAATTTGACTCACCCTGTATAGCGATTTTATCAACATTTTTTCCGTCTCGGTGTAAGGCAGCCTGGTGTAAGATAATATAAATATGCCCGTTCATTTCCAACTAGAGGTAAATGCAGCAAGTTCTTTTTGCGCTACAAATGATATTACAATGTACATTCAAAGGTCATAATTTTTAAAAATTATTTTTTCCTGCCGATTAACAATCTTTATGCTTCTTCAAAACACCTGCAAAGTTTCATTTTACGAACATGATTTGAAATATGAAAAAATTGTTATTTGTTCAAACACTGTTTGAAATGTTGCTGTTTACAGTTTTAAGCAACATTGTCCAGTTTGTTATCAAAACGTATCGTCATAATCAATGTTGTTTTAAGTTTGTAAGTTAAACAACTTCGAAGATTTTAAACAACCACTCTATCCATAGATCACCGGTATAGATTCGTCCATTGCATTCTTCTAATATAGTATTTGACTAATGTGAGTGAATCCGACATTGAATTATAGGCCTACATACATGTCGTTGTCAGTTGCAGGTGGTCAGTTGTTTCACACAATCGGCTCGGTTGACAAAGCCTATGATGATTCTGTACTCCGCCTACTTGACGTTGGCGTTGATTCAGCAAGTCGACTTAGTCCAGATCTTGACAACACACTAAAGTTGCTAAACGATGACCAAATTCGCTTCTTTGCAGCCTTTTTAAACTCTTTCGTACGCCAATAGTAAATAAAAACATTGATGCCACTGTTGCTTAAGATCAAACATTCCCCGATCAAGAAGAATTGAGTTGGAATGACAATATCCGATAGTTCTTCGATATATCGGACAGCTACAGTTGGTAGCCATGCGATTGCAAAACAGAAGATCACTAAAGTAAACGTTTTGATAAACTTCATATTTTGGGTGATATGTTGATAACCATCGCGGCCTGAACCTGAAAACTGCGTCATAAATTTGGTATGTTTCATGGTAATACAGTAAAGTCGACTGTAAAGAATAATAATGGTCAAGAAAGGCAACAACACGAAGATAACAAAGCACATTAAAATTGAAAAATCGATTTTATCTGGATTCGGACTCGTGAAAAAACAAAATGCGTACCTCATTGTGAACATTGCTGGTCTTTGAAGAATTGGTCCGTAGACAAGTGAAGCAAAACCACCAGTAAACCACATCAACGTAAGCACGCCAATAGCTCTTTTGCGAGTCATTAGAGATGGATAACGAAGCGGGTAGGCAATGGCTAAGTATCTATCCACTGTCACCGCAAGAAGAGATAAGAGTGCCGTAGTATTGAAGAAAATCCGTAGGAACGCTGCTAGCCCGCATAAAAAGTCGCCAAAAACCCATCGGTCAAACGCAGATGTAATCGTCATTGGGACCGCCAGAAACAAGCCGGTGCATAAATCAGCTATTGTCAATGAATAAAGGTATAATTTGGCTTTGGATGATTGCATGTGTACCTTGGGAAGGATGAATAGCACAAAAATGTTACCGATTATTATAATACTCCCAATGGTACTGTACGAAATGATCCGAATGATTCGGAAATGTTCTTCGGTAACACCGTTTGCTATCGGATCGTGCATTATGGATAGAAAAGTCTTTAACCGAAATGTCAATGTAAATAAAAAGTGCAATTTGTTGGGCTAGCCAAGCTCTAAGTCATACGTAGCAAATTGGCCTATTCACGGCTCATGAAGAATGCACCCATCGTAAAATTACCATTCAGAACTTCAGACCAACAACTTTAAAGATGATTTTCATCCTAGAGAATCGCAAGTGAAGCTTTCATATCTTGTCACTATAGCCTTGTTTCTGAGTCTCACGTAACATACTTTTCTGCTTGTG
This sequence comes from Ophiothrix spiculata, assembly GCA_000969725.1. NCBI lineage: Eukaryota > Metazoa > Echinodermata > Ophiuroidea > Amphilepidida > Ophiotrichidae > Ophiothrix > Ophiothrix spiculata. Next base: position 40,492 of record JXSR01S009076.1, read on the forward strand.
CAACTCGTAAAGCACGAATGTATGCCAGCCAATAAGATACAAGCTACATGTTGGTCCAAATATCGTCTTTTATCGACGACACGGGTTTCTTATGTAATCTATTTAAATAGCAAACATCACTCTAAAAATCGCAGCGTCATGTCGAGATGGAAACTGGAATAATTGATGCGTCAGACTTCCCATGTTCATGATGTTTATCACTTAACCAAATTTGTCAATTTACTGCGTATTAAATGGGATCATAGCGAGGAGTAAATGCATGCACCGCAATTGATTAATTGAAAGGACATATCCGCTGCGTGTCTACATTTAATTGTAATCAAAGTCTCCTCTTCCATATAGCATAGCAACATCAAGTGCATACATCAACGTCATCAAATTGAATTTGTTTCTTCACTTTATTCTGGAATGATTCCGGGAATGACTTGTTCTCTTTAAAGGAACTTAATCTGATTTTTCAAAATTAAGTTTTCAATTTCAAATTTCAGCTGAATCGGTTAAACCGTTTAAAACAAAAAAATCAAAACAACGGGGTGTTGCTTGTAGAAACTCTGTCCCCTCACCCCTTTCCCAAATGAAATTGAGAAGTGTCAGATTAAAGTGTAAGTTTCCTGAATCACGGGTGAATATTGATATTTCTTTTCAATTTACATGTCACACGTGTTGCTGAGCAGTACGGTATTGTTTATGTAGGCCTACACATCGACGAGTATTATAATGCAAGTTTCCTATATCTTGGAGTAACATTGACCAGTATTTTGTGTATGCGCATACCTTACATAACGGAAGTTTTCCGGATCTTGAGCGAACATGAACAAGATTTGTGTGTGTGTATTTGGTATTTCGCATTGTAAGTTTCCCACCTTGGACAGCCATTTCACAATTTCCTGTTAGTTTCATGCAGGATCTTTAACAAACATTGACTAATGTTTTTAAAATAATACCTCATGTATACGGTCTTTCATATGGAGTATGGTTGAAAGTACTAATTATATAATGTGTGTTTTTAATTTGTTTCTTGTGCTAAAATTCACATTTTTTCATATAAATAGCATGATATGATGTGGAACCATCGAGCTATTATAACAAAATACATATGTGTCAGTTTTGTTGGTATGTGTCGATTTTGCCTCTAAAAAATAGTATATTTAAACTTTAGTTACTTGCCGGCCCATATCTGTCAATTTACTACGTATTAAATGGGACCATAGAGAAGAGTAAATGCATGCACCGCAATTGATTAATTGAATTGACATATCCGCTGTGAGTCGACTTTTAATTGCAATCAAAGTCGCCTCTTCCTTTGAGCATAGCAACATCAAGCGCATGCATCAACGACATCAAATAGAACTGGTTTCTTCACTTTATTCTGGAATGATCCCGGGAATGACTTGTTACTCTTTAAAGGAACTTAATCTGATTTTTCAAAATTTAGTTTTCAATTTCAAATTTCAGCTGAATCGGTTAAACCGTTTAAAACAAAAACAAAAAATCATAACAACGGGGTGTTGCTTGCAGAAACTCGGCCCCTCAAATGAAATTGAGAAGTGTCAGATTAAAGTGTAAGTTTCCTGAATCACGGTAGAATATTGATATATCTTTTCAATTTACATATCACACGTGTTGCTGAGCAGTACGGTATTGTTTATGTAGGCCTACACATCGATGAGTATTATAATACTCATCGATGTGTAGGCCTACACATCGATGAGTATTATAATGCAAGTTTCCCAGATCTTGGACTAACGTTGACCAGTATTTTGTGTATGCGCATATTTTATATAACGTAAGTTTTCCGGATCTAGAGCGAACATGAACAAGATTTTTTGTGTGTGTATTATTTTGGTATTTTGCATTGTAAGTTTCCCACCTTGGACAGTCATTTCACAATTTCCTGTTAGTTTCGGGATCTTTAACAAACATTGACTTATGTTTTAAAATACCTCATGTATACGGTCTTTCATATGGTGTATGTTTGAAAGTATATACTAATTATATGATGTATGTTTTTTATTTTGTTTCTTGTGTTCAAATTCACATTTTTTTCATCTAAATAACATGATATATGTGGTTCAAAATACATATGTGTCAGTTTTGTTGGTATGTGTCGATTTTGCTTCTAAAACAGTATATATTTTAAAAAAGAAAGAAATGTGTTGTTTTGGCAAAATGTATTGAGTTTACTTTAATAAATGTGCTGTTTTGGTTGAAATGTGTCGATTTTCCCCTCTAACATCAGTATAAATGTGCGTGTCGTTTTTCCTATCTAAATAGCATGATGTGGAACAAAATAGGCCTACATATGTGTCAGTTTTGTTTGCATGTGTCAATTTTACCTCTAAAAAGAGTATTTAAAAAGGAGAAGAAATGTGTCGCTTTTGGCAAAATGTGTTAATGACTTTAATTACAAGTATCATTATACAAAATAACCATAATTGAAAAGGATGAATTGTGCCGTTTTTGTTGAAAATGTGTCGTTTTTCCATTAAATATCAGCATATAATTCAAACGTAATAAATGTGATGGGTTTTTTTTTTTTGAAATGTGTCGATTTCTCCTGTAATATATACATAAATGTGTTGACTTATAACTTACTAAAATTACAAATGGAGAAATGTGCCGTTTTTGTTGAAAATGTGTCGTTTTCCAATATGAATAGCATGATACGCGCCAGTTTTGTTGGAATGTGTCGATTTTTATTCTTAAAAAAAGAAGAAGAAATGTGTCGTTTTGGGAGAAGATGCGTTGACTTTGCTACTAAAATTACAAATTTCATGATATACATTCTGGTTCTGGTTCTGTTCTGGTTCGGTTTTATGGGTTTAGTGTAAATAGGCAATAGCCTTTGCGACCCCATATACACACTTCTCTTCTTTCCAGTAGGAATCAAGCTGTCTCTTGAAGCGTGACATTGTCTTGGCGCTTATAACACGCTACATGTGGGAGGGAATTCCATTGGTTTATTACTAGATCTTAGCCAGATCCCTCGACCAATCCCCCCACTACCATTTCCCCTCTCTGGAATTATACTATCTAACACACCTTTGCCCTTAATCTCTGTCTAATATATTCCATTGACCAAATCAATCTCGACCAATCATCCCACTCACTACATTTTCCCCCTCTGTCTACTATCCAACACCATTGCCCTATCCAGTGATCAACTCAGTGGTGAGTCTCAGCAACGAGTGTCAGCTCTCGTCTTCTTTCCAGTGTGAAAAGGTCAAAAGCTTCTAATCTTTCATGATATGTCAGCTTTCTCAAGCTTGGGACCAACTTTGTTGCCCTTCATTGAACTCTCTCAAGTAGCTTCTTATCTTTCTCCAGCCATGGGTTCCACGCTTGGACACAGTATTCCAGATGCGGTCTGATGTAGGTTTTATAAAGGATCTGGAAGCTGTGATATGTTTTGAAGTCGCAATTCTTTTGTTTTATATTAAAAAGTGAGGTTTTTGAAATCCTTACTCTGAAATTTTGAAAAAAGTAATTCTGATGTTTTGGAGTCGCAATTCTTTTGTTTTATATTGAAAGGTGAGGTTTTTGAAAGTCATTCCAATGTTTTTCATTGAAATGTGATGTTTTGAAGCCGCAATTCTTTTGCTTTTATATTGAAAAGTGTAATTCTTTTGTTTTACATGTATATTAAAAAGTGAGGGTTTTAAAATCCTTACTTTTGAAAAAAGTAAATCTTATGTTCCTTATTGAAAAGTGATGTTTTTGTTTTACATGTATATCAAACACTGAGGTTTTTAAGATCCCTACTCTAATATTTTGAAAAAAGTCATTCTTATGTTCTTTATATTAAAAGGTGATGTTTTGAAGTCGCAAGTCTTTTGTTCTATATTGAAAAGTGAGGTTTTTGAAATCTTTACCCTTAAATTTTGAAAAAAGTCATTCTTATGTTTTTCATTGAAAAGTGATGTTTTGAAGTGGCAATACTTTTGTTTTATATTAAAAAAAGAGGTTTTAAAAATCTTTACTTTGAAATTTTGAAAAAAGTAAATCTTATGTTCTTTATTTAAAAGTGATGTTTTGAAGTTGCAATTCTTTTGTTTTATATTGAAAAGTGAGGCTTTTGAAAACCTTACTCGAAATTTTGAAAAAAGTCATTTTTATGTTTTTCATTAAAAAGTGATGTTTTGAAGTTGTAATTCTTTTGTTTTATACTGAAAAGTGAGGTTTTTAAAATCCTTACTTAAAAATTTTGAAGAAAGTCATTCTTATTTTCTTTATTGAAAAGAGATGTTTAGAAGTCGCAACCTTTTTGTTTTATATTGAAAAGTGCATTTTTTAAAATCCTTACTTAAAAATTGTAAAGAAAGTAATTCTTATGTTCTTTATTGAAAAGTGATGTTCTGAAGTCGTAATTCTTTTGTTTTATATTGAAAAGTTAGGTTTTTCAAATCCTTACTCTGAAGTTTTGAAAAAAAGTCATTTTTATGTTCTTTATTGAAAAGTGATGTTTTGTAGTCGTAATTCTTTTGTTTTATATTGAAAAGTTAGGTTTTTCAAATCCTTACTCTGAAATTTTGAAAAAAGTCATTCTTATGTCTTTCATTGAAAAGTGATGTTTAAAGTTGTAATTCTTTTGTTTTATATTGAAAAGTGAGCTTTTTAAAATCCTTACTCTGATATTTTGAAAAAAGTCGTTCTTATGTTCTTGATTGAAAAGTGATGTTTTGAAGTTGTAATTCTTTTGTTTTACATGCATATTGAAAAGTGAGGTTTTTAAAATCCTTTTTGTCTTATATCTAAAAGTGAGATTTTTAAAATCAAAAATTGATGTTTAGAAGTCGCAACCTTTTTGTTTTATATTAAAAACAGAAGTTTTTGAAATCCTTACTCTGAAATTTTGAAAAAAGTAATTCTTATGTTCTTTATTGAAAAGTGATGTTTTGAAGTCGTAATTCGTTTGTTTGTTTTATATTTAAAAGTGATGTTTTTAAAATCCTTACTCTGAAATTGTGAAAAAAGTCATTCTTATGATCTTTATTGAAATGTGATGTTTTGAAGTCG
>JXSR01S009076.1:56768-70201 GCA_000969725.1 Ophiothrix spiculata
GATTTCAAAGATTAAGGTTTCAATTTTGTACCCTTGGGATCCACCCCACAACTGAATGATTAAGTGGGCGGTCAATTAAGTAGGCGGTCGATACGCAGGACTACTGGTTCGCGAACCATCTTGTTGAAATTGAAATTTTGGCCAAAGTAGTTCTCTTGAGCTAAAAAAATTCTTGTCCAATTTTTGAAGTTTGAGCTAAAAAATTATATTTTTCCTCAAAAAGTGGAGTTCTAATGAACTGAATCATACTATAAATAAATATATGGTTCAGATGAGTGACTGGGATGCCTAAAAAAGGGGTCTTGATAGCCGGACATAGGTGATATATGTGACCTGCTCCCACGAAACCCGGACAAAGTCGAGAACAATATTTTTTCTGATTTACCTATATTAAAAATGCTGAAATTACAAGCTTTAAAATGATGTATCACTTGTGTACATTGCTCAACCTTTCGCCCATGAAAAATCAATATTTCCCTTGAAAATTCCTTTATTTTCTATTGAATTGTGTCATGTTCATTGGGCTGTTACTCCATAAGTGCTCTGGCGACTTTGTCCGGGCTTTGTGGAAGCAGGTCACATATATGAGTGCCCCCTTGTAATAAAGACATCAGGTGCCAATTTCACTAACGTTCAGCTGTGATTGCTAACCCCGTTATGATTTCTAACTCCAAAATTGATTAAAATTATATTGAATATCAGGTTAACTATCATTTTTGTAGTTAGTGATCATAACGGTGTTGGTTCGTCATGTGAGTGCAAGAAAGTCGTATCTGCAATAGCTGCCATTTGTCATAAATTTGGATTGCACACTGTCTAATCTCCAATCTTGGGTCAGTGGTTCTTGAAATGGTTCTTCAGGTGACACGGTCACCTGAAGAACCATTTCAAGAACCATTGACATAAGACAGAATTTTTGAGAGATTTTTCACATTCTTGTGACAAAGTATAAAATAGAAATAACTTGGGGCAGCCATTGCAGATACGTCTTTCTTGCACTCACATGACGACTGTTATCGCTAAAGGTTAGTGAAATTGGCACCTGAAACATGTAATAGATCTGATGATGTTCCCTATTAATCTGATGATCCCTAATGGGATGAGACTTATGACAAATTAATATTTGTCTGCTATGATATACTAATTTTAAAATTTATATATAATTTTATTGACAAAATGAGCAGCTTCCTCAATACTCACAATATTAGCAGGGGTGTGAGAGTTCATTTTTTAAGTTGATTTCAGCTTTTTAATTAATGCCTTCAAAAGAGTCCTAATTTGAGCTTTTTCTTTCATTTTCAGCCTGTTTTTGGCATTTTGTCACAATTTCAGCATTTTTCAGCTCTTTTTATAACATGACTCTCACACCCCTGTATTAGGTGAGCTATAATTATTTGGACAAAAATAGGTTGATAGCTTGCACCTAGAAGTAGCAAATTATTGTATTCATGAAATAAGCACAAAATTATCTTTGTTTTTTAAATGTAGGCCTGTATGTTGTATCAGCAGAGGATTGATTAAAATTGATGGAGACGTACGACTGCAGCTGGAAGCATTTGTTGATGATGTTACCAAGGAAATGGAATGAACTTACGGTGGAGACGTACAACTGCAGCTGGAAGCTTTTATTGATGATGTTACCAAGGAAATGGATGGAACTAAGGAGATGGATTGGAGCATGGAAGGAACATTTGTGTCGCAAGTAACAGCAGCAGGAGCAGAGGAAGAAGCAGAATAAGGTTTGCCATAGTGAGTTATTCAGGGCTGGACACTGGCATTTTCTTGTGCTGTACTTTGATCAACACTAAATAGGCAGGAATTATGAGGTTTTTTTCATCCGCAAGTAAACAATTCCACTTAAACGCACGCTGTAGATACTGGTGCACAAGTTACACGTACAACGCTTACAGCATTACTGTGTTTCCTGCAGTTTGGTCATGTTCAGCTATGCACGCGTTTATCTGTATTAATTCACGATGTGAAGAGGCCCGCTTATTTGGTGTTGATCAAAGTATATATAGTAGCTGGGCAGCCGACTTTTCAAAATTACCCGCCCGATAAGTAGGCAGAATTCTGCATTTTAATTGAAAAGGAAGTGAACCACAGTCCAAAATAATTTGATTTAAGTGAAGAAATCATTAAGGAACGTTTATTACTCAACAGACTCCACATATACAAAAAAATTACACGCCTGTCCACCTGTGGGGTTGATCACTTTCAATTTTTACAATGTTAAGATTCATTCATGTCAGGTGGGAATAATGTCCAGCCCTGGAGGTACACAAATGTTATGTCTTTTTACTGTCTTGTATCTTGCAGATTGAAACTAAACACATAAGTTCAATTTTAATTATGCAGAAAACTGCCATCAGTATTTAATGCCATAACAAATTTGAATATCTACATTGTAATATTGTAGTATTGTTTTTAGCTCTGAATGTGAATTCACTTTGTATTAGCTCTTTGCATGGTTGGCCATTTTCAGGTTGAGTCTCAAATTCAATATTGTAAATGGCTAGATATTATTTACCCTTCCAGTGTGGCAGCCTCTTTTATTCAAGCAGATGCCTTTCTCACATGGAAACTGTTAAAGTAAAAGCCAAATTTTACTGTTAGAAATTTGCTAGATACCCTCTATGTACACGTCTACATTTTTTTCTATTTCAGGCCTTTTTCTGAGGGCAATATTCCAAAAAAAATAAAAATAGGCATGCCATATGACATACAACTGAAAAAGGGCAAAACAGGAGTGCTTTGAATTTAATTCGGTTAAATCTAAATTTTTAAAAAAGGCTAGCTGGCAGCTTAAATGGCAAGTATTTATCTCTAATCAAGCCATGAAACCTCGGCCAACCGGGATTAAACTTCCATTTATAATGTTGTAAAAACAAATTTGTTTTCCTCAAAATGGTGAAACCATGCATTGGGTGTATTTGTCATGTTAATAGTGGAGGTTGCATTTGCTAATAGGTCATTTATTATTTGCAGCTTCAAACTATCACAACATGGGATATTTAAGTATAAATCTGTACATATTATAGAGCTTGATATTGTTGCCTGCAAAATAGTTCTTCTCTTAAATGATGAAACTGTGTGGGTTCAGTTTGCTCTTCCTTCAAACAGAAGGAAACTGGATTTGGATTTAATTTACTCTTCATTTAAACATAAGAAGAGTTTAGATCATAATAATAAATACCTTTTCAGAGTCTGTAGATTGTAGCGCCTTAGCTTGCGAGGTCGTCACGACCTTTTCATTCAGCGTTGTGGTGAAATACTCCTAGTCCTAGTCAGGTGGGATCATAATTTTAAGTCTGGTATAGCTATTGGAATTCAGGAAGCACCATCCAATTTAAGGTCAACCAATTCTGATCTTCAATTATAAAAGTCACCTTCTTGTATGCATCTGTATGGGTAATGGTGGCTGTGTTAAATTGTAAGGTATAAAGGTGTGTTTGCACTGTGATGACTTAGGGGTAATGACAAGCAACGTAGACCTGCGGATTGCAATTTGAATTATCCGCTGTCATCGTTAGTTACAGTCAGGTAACGCTCACACAATCGGCTAGCCACGCACACTATCGTTACTATCAGTCTTTCAGTTGAAAGAATTAAGCTGCAAATTTGTTACCCTTTGTTTGTTACCTTATGGATTCAGAAAACACCCATTAAACTAAAAGGTCATTATGTTACTTATAGAAAACAATCAGCTTACACCAACTAATGTGCATGCAATAGTGACTGTAAATTGACTCTTCTTTATATTGACTTGTCACTCGCACTCAAATTTAGATTCAAGTTCAGATATTTTAAAACAATTTAGAATGGGAACTGTGGGATATAGGTCAGATTCCATAAATTGGACCTGTAAAAGTTAAAGTCAAGACTACTGCTATGATGATTTTTTGTGTGACTTTTTATGGATAATGTTTGTTGTGGCACAACATTTTTTTATAGTGTTTATCAGGGCTCAAAATAAGATTTCAGGGGGGGCAAGGCAATTTTGCCTTAGGTGGTCATTAAATTGACAGGGCATTAAGGCAACGTATAGGGGCCCTCCCTGGCCATGTCATTGTCTCTCCATCACTAGAGGCATTCAAGGGGGGTATTGCGGCCAACATGTAAGCTGCTTCCGTCTTTTACTTGCACATGTACATATCTGAACCAGCAACGTTTGGCATCTATACCGAGTAACCACGTAGAAGTAGAAGTAGAAATTTCGTGTAGGCCCTACACGGTTCAATTTTTACATAATGGAGAACTTGTTACTGCATCACTATAATACGAACTGTTATAGACCAAAACTTTCATTGTTGCAACCAAAGATATTATAAAAATAATGAAGGAAAAGTAAAGATTATTGCGATAAAATCAAGATAAAATGTTGCCTTTTTTCCCGGGCTATTTCATGTTTTTTTACGCAAATAAAAACCTGGAAGTAAACAGCGCTTTCATTTACAGGTTCCCAGTTTTACGTTGCTCCAATGCAATTCTACTATAGGATAGCACCGGTGGGAAAAGATCTCGGGACTCCGTGAGTCGCCACCTTGTTATGAACTGCGCATGTGTAAGAGTGATAGTTAGTAGTTTATGACGTTAAGAACAATGCCATCTAGTGACAATAATAAACAAAACAAGTTCATTTTTCTCGATCGCAAATTACAATTTTTTTGTGGATAAAATTCAATAAAAGGGCATAACGGCAGTGTAAAATTGGGGCACGGCATCCATTGCCGTCGGCAAGGGGACATTTCGTGGGGTGATACGGCAAAGTGATAGGGCACCGACAGCAAATTGCCGCGTTGCCGTCGCTTATTTTGAGCCCTGGTTTATGGTCTGCTCAGACTTAACAAACATGAGTTAGACCATAGTGACTGTATTTCTTTTGTCTCTACTATGATTTCCAAAATCAAGTCAGTGATTTGACAGAGCTAATTCTAGAAAGTGTAACACAGCACCAAAATGTATTTTTGATGTTATAAAGTTGATGAACTTGGCCTTCAATAATTGCATCATGTGAAAAATCCATAATGTTAATTGGCTTGGTTTAATGGAAACCACAAACTTTTGTTGGCTCAAGCATACAAGTGATTTAAAATACCATGTTTATTTATAACACAGATTATCAAATACAATTCATGACAAATGTTAGCAATACAAAAATACTGATTTGGAATTTGATTATTATTAAGATAACATATTTACAAAATAACATGCCTTTCGGCTAAATGAAAACGTTATCAAAACTGCTCACGTCACAGCTGTGCGAATTTTGTTTAAGAACGTTTAATCATGGCCCTATTTCATAAAGTTAACATTGTGTTAAGTGTTAATGATAGGATTCTTCGTGTATCATTGCTATGCAATAGAAATAGTCTTCATTTTAAATGCCTTATGAAAGAGAAGATATGATAAGAAAAACTCAAAATTTAAATCTCCTAGAGCTATAGAGTTATGATTAACAATTCATCTTAACAGAAATGCTGACAGAACAGCAAAATACATTTACAAGTTTTGAAGTCATAATAAATCTTATGTGTATGTAGTTATAAGGTTAAGGGTTCCATACAAAAAGACCGATTTTTCATATTGGAAGTTGAACAACCTGCACATTGTAATGATTGATAGTCTCGATTGTTTCTAGAACTTACTCAGTATTTTAACATGGGAACTGACACTACTGCTACGGTATAATGAGTTTTCATACACAAATTGATTAGGGAGGACGGGTTGGCGTAGCGTTTCTGACCTCGCCTTTCACCGCTGCGGCCCGGGTTCGATTCCCGGTCGGACCTAGGTTGTACGTGAATTTGGTTACCGATCCATACTCGTCCTCGCAGGTTTTCTCCGAGCACTTCGGTTTCCTCCTGCATCTAAAATCGAAAATTCTTTCCATTATTCTGTCTATCACACCACGGAGGCGTCCCTTGAATCTAATGCATATGCACTATTGGGATTAGCCTGGCTTTCAGCCGAATGTTATAAATAAATAAATAAATAAGACTGCTACGGTTGGTTGGTTAATTGGTTGAATTTTAAATCCCTTCTTTTAAAATAGGAGCACTGAGTAAAACTCAGGGTAACTCAGGGTAGTGTCAAAATGAGCAAATTAGTGTCATGGTTGGCAAGGAATAAGCAGGCAGTGTAAGTTGGCAGTGACAAAGTAGGTAGTGTCTAAGTTGGCAAAATGTCATAGCAGAAAAGTTACAATGTCCTATAAATATCATGCTGATTGAACATGCATCCAGTCCATGATAATGAGTAAAATGAAACTTTACCTACTGTTACCTGTTACTAAAGCTAACAACAAAATAATTTTGAAAGAGGAGAGTCTTTAAACGTCAATGTTTTGGGGGATCTTAAAGGCTTGATATCATATTATTTCAACACCTTAAGTGACTTTTTAGCTGTCGGAAGTGTTAATATAAGTAATTGACTCTGTGCACTTGAAGAAAATATAGCAAGCCTTAAATTGTTAATTTTAGTGATTCCTGCCTTTCTTTAATTACTGGTAAGATATATGCTTTATGAAAGCAACAGTGACTGTTGTCCTAAAATACTCTGATATATCGGAGCAATTCAGATTGTCTCTATTTGTTTACCTTCCAGTAACTCTAGGCATCGTCATCTCATGTTGGGGAGTGTCATTACTTTAAAGGCTGAAATGCGCTTTTGTATTTCTCTTACTATTCAGAGTCAGATTCACTGCTACGTTCCTTGAGAGTATGTCTAATAGTGTGACCGTACTATGTTTGCATTGAATCAAGTGCATGTGTTAGACAATCTTTGCCACCTAATCCTTTTTTATCTGATGGAGGATTATTTTTATTATGTTTTTTGTCAGTTCAAGAAGGTTTTCCCCCATTCGTTTTTGCACGTGCCCGATGCATTCGCCTTTCATAACTGTCGTGTCAGCATAAGTATTTTTTATCGTTTCATAAGTTGACGAGTCACCAACGCCAACCATCGTAGTATAGCGTACGCCATGTTTTTCTAGGGACCGGCTCCTGATGGTTTTGGCACCATCCGATTCCAGTTTTGATAAACTGCCGAAGTGATTTATAGTACATTTGTCAGTATGATTGACTTTCCGTTCATCATATTTCACAGGATGACTTACTTTTTTGGTTTACCCCATTGAGCAATGTTTACTTGCTTAGAACTTGTATGTCTATGAGTTGGTCAGTCTTTGTTGACATATCAGCGACTATGCCGTAGTTTGAAGAAAATCCTCGCTTCTGCCATGTACTATCACTTGTAACGATAATATTGGCTGATCCGCTTTCATCAATAGCTTTTTTAGCAGCATTACTCAAGCTCTTCAAGCATTCATTTTCTAAAATTTTCCAAGAGCATTGATCATTGCACACGCTTAGTGACATTTGTTTAGGCATATCCATCACAACGAGAGACATATGATGGAATTTTTGACTTTTTTTACAAAAATTTTCTTGAAAATGCAAAAAGTCCATTTAGAATTTGATAGAAAACATATCAAAGAACACATGCAAAAATATCATTTTTGAAAAATTTCGCCCTTCAAGTCCATATTCCCCCCTTAAAGAAGGTTTGAGTGATGTTGGTTACACATGGCAGACTGCATAAGCACATCCAATGCTGATCATCTTGGCACTAGATAAATGTAATATATAAAAAAAGTGTAAAACAATTACAATACAGTTATCAGGAGGAATATTTGGGAGGAGTTGATTTGTCAACTATTCTAAAAATGCATCTCCCTTCATTTCATTGTGATAATCCCCGAAGTTGGTCTTGCTTTGGAATACCAGTTTAGCACCTGGAACAAAACCGTTTTTACTACCGGCATGCAAAATTATTGTGCGGCTGTCTTTTCCTGTAGGCACATTCAAGCCTCCTATTTCACCATCCAACATTTACTCACAGTACATTTCTCATGGAGAAAAGTTTCATCACAGTATATTATGCGAGCACTGGGGTCAGTAAGTCCACAAATTTGTTTCATTTGGGACAAATATTCATGTCTTTCTACTGTGACATCAGGCCTTTTCTTTCAGAATTTCCTAGTTGTTCTCTTTTTATATTTATATCCCATGTCTTTTAAGAGAAATCATGAGTGTTGATTCAGATCCTACATTACCAGTTTCTGATTGAATTTTGTCCAAAATTAAACTCACTGTTGGCCATTATACATTCTATTTGAATGATTCTCCATGTAACTCCTGTGTCAAAATCATCAATGTTTTCCCATATCCTTTAACTTTTTATTCGTCTTTGCCTTGATGGGGTTGCTCTTTCCTTCTATATAAAAGTTGCAAGCAAGGTTTTCCGGAATGCAATTGACCGTTTTCCGGCGCTGCTACTAAAGCTGTAGTATGTGCACAACGTGTCAGTACTACTATGTTCTGCTGATAAAGTTGTCATAAATGTTGACTTTCAGAATAAAGATCTCCCTCTCCTTGTCTTTCTCAAGCCTCTCCCTTGCTTACTTTTTTCCTCTTTCATTATATGATTGTTTCTTTTCATTTCTCCAGCCTTGCTTTCTCTTTTCTTTGTTTCTTTTCTTTCTTCAATCTTTCTCTTTCCCTTCATTGCTTCTCTTGTTTCCTCTGCATCATCTCTCTTTTTCCCCTCTCCCCTTGCTCTCTTTTTTCTTCTCCTCTCTCTCCTTACTCCCTATTCTTTTTCTTTTTGTATTCTCTCCTTCTCTTTTCGCTTCTCTTCTCTGTTTTTATTCCCCTCTCTTTCTACTCTTTCCTTGAACCACCAAATCATACTCTTTCTTCTTCTGTAGTCTTTTCTTTCCCTCTGTTCCTGTCCTTGCATCTCATCTCTTCTCTCCTCTTCCTTCTCTTTTCTCTCCTCTTCTTTTTCTCTTTTCCTCATCTCTCTTCTTGCTTCCTCTTTTCTAACTCTTCTTTCTACCTCTCCACATCTATCTTTTCCCTTGCCCATAATTCCACTAACTTCTCCTTTTCTCTTTTTAACTTCTCTTTAATCTCATCCAATTCCTTCACCTTTTGTTTCAATTCAACTCCATTACTCTCCTACTCTGCTCCCTCACCTAAAACTCCCCTCCTTTTCTCTACCTTCCACCCAGTGGGACATACTCACTGTATATGGCCACACAACAAAATGACAGTCAGCGAAAAAATCACTGACCATCCAGGATTCGAACCTAGGACCTTGACATTACTAGCGCCACGCTCTACCAACTGAGCTAATGAGTCAGATGGGGATCGAAGAGCGGTCAATTTTATATCCATAGGCCTTCAGTAATAACCCCTTTCATCAGTTTACCTATACTCTTCCACAAACCCCGATAATACTGTTGGTTTGATTAACTTTGTCTTGAAGTTTTCTTTGTTTTCGCTTCTCCGCTTCAATTTGCTTACCTGTTCCTCTTTCTTCTTCTTGATTTGTTCTCACCATTCTTTGAATGTTGGTCTAACTTGCTTCACTGATCTGTATGATGTCTGATATAGCCTATTTCTTCTCTGCGATTTTAAGGTTAAGTCGGTCTTGTGTTTTGTTTAACATAAACATTACGTATGTTCAGAATCTTATGTGCTGATATGAGGCTTACATTTCAGTTTAAAGTCATAATAGGCAAATAATGCACTTGCACATAATTTGTTATGTTTAGGTGTGCTTTTGGTAATTTCTTACTGATCTTCTGATGGGGAGTCATGTGTGCCTCCTGGCAATAATGTTTGTAATTTTCTTGACCAACTGTGAAATTCCGGGCAAATACAGTGCGAAGAATAACTTTGCAGTCTGTATCAAAATTCTAATGGTTCTGTTAAGCTCTTACGCACATGATCATCTTTAACCGGAATACAGTAACAGGATTCCTGAGATGAATTCCTCCAGGTTTGCTGTTGTATCCTGAAGGTATGTGTCAAGTTGCTGATATCTAGTTACATTCAGCTGTATTAGGCCAAAAAAAAATAATTGTTGTGTTGCCCTCAGCGACCGACCCTATTCAAAAATTTAAAAAAAAAAGTAGGGTCGGGAAAGCACCCAATTTTGCTCAGATTGGGTGTTTTTTTAGAAAATATTTTGCAAATAGTTGAAAATGCACCCAAATTTCATAATTTAGGTGCTTTAAAAAAAATTATTTAAAAAAAAATATTTTCCGACCGACCAACTCACTTTTTCAAAAATTCCACTTGAGGGCAACACAAGAATTTTTTTTTCTTGGCCTTATTCTGTGAAAATATGATACAAGCTTCCGATGTGATGGTTGAGATGTTGGGTTTTTCTCTCACAATCCTGTCAAGATGCCCAAAGACACTTTCCGAGGACTTATTGCGCTTTGGAAGACCACGGAGATGTTTCCTTTCGTCTTCTGAGGCGTCTGACCACTTTCTACTAGCGCCATGCTCTACCAACTGAGCTATTGAGTCAGATGGGGATCGAAGAGCAGTGTTCGATTTACAAAAATTAAGTTACCTGCAATTGTGCAGGTAATATAAAAAAACTGCCTGCACAAAATGAAAGTAACTTGCACACAAACATATTTTGAAGTTACAGGGCCAAAATATTACATGCACATGTGCAGGTACGGTTGAAAAGCTACCTGCACAAAACCAAAGTCGCCTGCATTTGTGCAGGTGAACAGGTGGTAAATCGAACACTGTCGAAGAGCGGTCAATTTTATATCTATAGGCCTTCAGTTATAACCCCCTTCATCAGTTTACCTATACTCTTCCACAAACCCCGATAATACTGTTGGTTTGATTAACTTTGTCGTGAAGTTTTCTTTGTTTTCGCTTCTCCCCTTCAATTTGCTTACCTGTTCCTCTTTCTTCTTCTTGATTTGTTCTCAACATTCTTTGAATGTTGGTCTAACTTGCTTTACTGATCTATATGACGTCTGTAATATAGCCCATTCCTTCTCTGTGATTCAGCCAGTCTTGTGTTTCATTTAACACAAACATTACGTATGTTCAAAAGCTTATGTGCTGATATGGAAAATGTTCTCCTTTTCTGCTGGTCTTGCAGGTAGCTAACCATTCAGCTGTCTTATTTTGTGAAAACGTGATATAAGCTTCTTATGTGATGGTTGAGATGTTGGGTTTTTCTCTCACAATCCTGTCAAGATGCCCAAAGACACTTTCTGAGGACTTATTGCGCTTTGGAAGACAACGGAGATGTTTCCTTTCGACTTCTGTGGCATCTGACCACTTTCCACCTTTCTAGTGATCAGCAAAGATCCTTTGAAGTAACTGGGCTAAAGATGGTAGCATGATCTCTAAAATAACTTGAACCTCGTTGTCATAATCCCATGGCTGGATCAAGTGCAGATATACAGGCATGAGAATTTTCAGTTTTTTAAAGGAATTCATTTTTTTGGTTGCCAAAATTTATGTGTTTTCATTTATTTTCAGCCTATTTTGGAGCGTTTTTGCCTAATTTCACGCACTTTTTCAGTTTTTCTCACCACTTTCAGTTTTTTCATGAAAGGCCAATTGTCATGCCTGGATATATATTTTTTCCAATTTATGTTGATCAATAAATGACAAGGTTAGATCTCCTGTCATGAATTTCTGTCTGAGTATGTGTAGCTTCCATTATCAAAAAATCAATGATTTCCGGATATTGTTTTCCAATATCCAGCAGATGGATGGATTTGTCCTCAATAGAAGGCCACAATGGTATGGTTACAAGGCCCAAAACCATAAGCGCTACGCGTTTTTTTTTTTTTTTTTAGTCAAAAAAGGCTATGCGCATGTGGACATTTTTTTTAAATTACGTTTTTAGGTCACTATTTTTTTCTTTTTTTTCTCTTGATGAAAGAAAAAAAAATGAAAAAGCAAAAAATCTCCTGAAAACCTAAAAAAAAAAAAGAAATGCTGTAAAATTCTTTTTTTCTTTGGCCTAAGTAGTGTGTTACTTTGATTTCAACCAACACAGCCTTCAGCAAACGGTTGTCTGCCCCATTTTGGTGGGATCTGCATAAGCTTCCCACATGCGCTTGTCAAATAAATTGGATGAATCACTCATGCTTCACATTAAAAGAGGGGAGGAAAAGAAACATAAACTCAAAGAAGAGAAAGCGAGAATTATTTAAGAAATAAGTAGAAAAGGAAAAGAAGAAAATGGATAAAAGAATAAATAAAGGAAGAAAAAATGTGAATAGTGTGAAAATTGGTAGGGAATTAAAAATGAATAGGAATACTCAAAATTTAGGTATGGAAAGAAAATGATGAAATATTAGTTAAGGATGAAAAAGAAACAGGAAAAAGAATGAACAGGAAAAGGGATTGGATTGATTAGAAATTATTAAATTTAAGGAAAAATCAAGGAAAAAACTAAGAAAATTATAAGAGAAACGAAATATAAGTCATTTCATTATACTTGTAACAATCAAGAAAAAAGGAAAGTCAGCGTAACACAATACGTCAACTTTGTCCCAATTCTTTTTACTTAAGTTATGTACCCAACTGGAGGTTTTAAAATATGTTTATCTTTAGCTGGGATTAGCTTGGCGCACATTTTTACACTTACATTTTTTGTAATCTTAAATGATTTACCAAATCCCATAAATGTTTATCAGTAGGAAGTACAGATGAAACTAGTACCGTTCAGGTAGAGTGCGTATATCATGTAGAAATTGCACAATAACCAAATAAGAGTGTCATTTGTGACATAAGATTGTTTGCCTCCATTTACAAACTGGATATTGTAAGAAAGCATTTGGTAGGTCATTCTGTTGAATGGCAAGTCTTTTCCATGTGTAACATCAGCTGTGTTTTTAGCAACTGTTTTTGCAGGTTACACACGGCTTCTACAACATCTCTTATGAAACTGCCACAACTGTCCTGCATGGACTTTTCCCACTCCTTTTCTATCCAGTATTGTCGCTAATAGAATGGCACAACATCTCTTATGAAACTGCCACAACTGTCCTGCATGGCCTTTTCCCACTCCTTTTCTATCCAGTATTGTCGCTAATAGAATGGCAAACTGCTCTAAGAGCATTATTAGATTCCTCATCTGTCTGGGTAGCTCCATTTACAAACTGGATATTGTAAGAAAGCATTTGGTAGGTCATTCTGTTGAATGGCAAGACTTTTCCATGTGTATGTGTAACGTCAGCTTTGTTTTTAGGGCCATTCCATGGCAAGTGGTCCTGAACCCAGAAATATCAAATTGGCATATATGAATGCTCAAATATGACTTTTTCTCAAAATAACTAAACATAAAATCATATTTTAACACTGATTTCACAAAATCATTGACGTTACAAAAAATATGTGTTCCAGAGTAATACAGTCCGAAGGGAGGGGAAAATCACATGAATTCCTGGCAAACAGTTAAAGTACCATATTTGGACTATTATGACTTCAGTATAGATTATTTATACTTTTATTTATCAACAGTTATTTACTTTATTGAAATCATATCAAATTTAACCCGAAAATTGCAATGTTTTGATAAATCATCATCGT